>JAJDFE020000348.1:0-38499 GCA_021527465.2 Geoglossum glabrum | reverse complement strand
ACCTGTCGCCGATAGAGTACGAGAAGCGGTACGCACTAAGCGGCTGACGACTGTCTACAGAAGCCTGGGCGATTCACACCGGGTTTTCGCCCCCACTCAACTCTCAGCTCCAATCGCTTCCAGCTGCGAGGTTGCTGGCAAGACTTTGTCGACGCCACATCTCTCGCCCGAGTGTTCAAATCGTTACCGCGACAGCTGCGTTTTCGGTGCCACAGCCCGAACTACTTGTCGGCGATGGGCGTACCCCGAATGGCACCGATGCAGCGTTTCAGAAACCAAACATTGGCTTGTGCGTCGGTATTCAAGTCGAATCTCAAGCATTGACGCCCGGCGCCAAAGAGCCCAGAGCACCCCTTGAAAAATGTGACCGTCATCACATTTAGAATTCTAGCTCGACCTTGGGACCGAGCACCGACGGGGGGCGGGCGCGCTGGTAAACGCACTGCCCGTGGAAGACCAACAACATTCAGGAACGATCATGGGGAAAAACTGGAACGCCCAACGCTCGCAAGCGCGGCTGGACACGCGCTACGCCGAAGTCAAAACCGTTTCGATCGTGAACTACACAAAGGACACGTCGCTCGAAAACATCCCGATCAACAAAGCGTACAAAATGGACGCGGCCCATTTGTATGTGGACATCCTCAACCTGCGCGACATGCTGCATGTCACAAAGGACGAGGGAGAAACCTGCCACAAGCGGACGCTCCGGTTTTTGAATCTTCACTACCGGGCGGTCCACCGAATCCTCAGCGAAACGGACGCGCGGCGTGTTGACTTCCACAACCAGCGGCTCCACGGCGTCGTGGCCAAACCTTACGGGGCCGACAGCGAACGCCGACGCGTCGAGCGGGCGGTCGCCATCGCGCAGTTGATCATCGACGTGCTACACGAAACCGGCGACAGCGACGACAAGATCCCCAACGCGGACGTCCGCGTCGGCATCGACACGGGAACCGCCCTGGCCGTGAACAACGGCCGCCGCGGCGGCCGCGAACCGCTGTTCCTGGGACGTCCCGCGAATCAAGCTGCGAAAACCGCCGGCTACGAGCCGTTGACCGGTATCTACCTGACGAACGAGGCGCGCACCGCCATCGGATTGAAGGCTCTGGAGGGTGACGCGCACCGCACCACCGCCCTCACAACCGCGGAAATCGAGGCCTGCGCAACAGCTGCAAAGCTCGATGTCTCGAAGGACGACATCGTCGACGCGTGGAAGGACGAGCAGAAGAACACGCCTATCGGCTCGGTCGGGTTCAGCCGGCCTACACCGCCCCTTCGCGATCTGGACATCCAGGCACTGTCTCTGGCCAACTCGAAGCGGTTTGAAGCTGTATCGGTCTACGCTGATATTGACGGCTTCTCCGCCTACGTTGAAAACCACATCGAGGACGATCCCGAGGACGTGGTGCGTGCCCTGCATGTGCTTCGCTCCGAACTGGATCACGTCGTGTCGGACGACTTCGAAGGGCGGCGCGTCCGCTTCATCGGCGACTGCATCCACGGCGCACTGCTGGACGGAACCGCGTACACAACCTACACCGAAGAAACCATCAGCAACGCGGTCTTGTGTGCCGGCGGCCTTCGCAGCGGTTTCTCCGAGGCCATGAAGTTCCTGGAAGAGAAAAAAGTAGTTGTTGATGATCTCGGGCTGGCCATCGGATTGGAGTTCGGCCCTTTGAGCATCAGCCGGCTGGGCATGAAAGGCGACATGGTTCGCTGCGCCGTCGGGCGAAACGTCCTGAACTCCGAAGCGGAACAGGCTCGCTGCGACGGAACTGAAACCGCGATCGGCGAAGAAGCCTTCGACAGCGGGTCCGACGCAGTCCGGGAGCTCTTCACGGACGACCGCATCGCGTCCAACCTCGACTACGATTCTGCGGTAACGGGGCTGGCAGCGTCGGACGACAAAACGGCCAAGGCAGCACGGGCCGCCGCCTACCGCGCCGCCATACCGGCCGTGGTTCCGAGCCTTTCGGAACCGCTTCGTCCGCATGCCCAGCGCTGAGGAAACGGCGCTGCAGCACGTCTCGGCCACAGCGCCTCGATTTGGCGCTGTGGCCGTCGTTGCTGACGCTGTCAACACGCTGGACGTTCGCCTGGACATTCCGCTCGCGAGCGGGTCGGCGCAACCGTTTAGTTTGCGCATCGAATGCGTCGGTTCGCAGGTCCGCGTCTTCGAGCGCGAACCGCGCCTGCTACCAAAGTTTTGCATCGAACGGCACATCAACGATGGAGGTTCGTTCTGCCTGGGCTGGTCACAGCATGGGCCTGTTCAAATTCGAGACGAAGCGGCCGCTGTCGAGTTGTGGTCTCAACTAGTTCGCTTTCTTGAGTACCAGATCGCGGCATCGAAGCTCGGCCGCTGGCCGGGTGCGAAGCACGCGCGTGCGCACGGCAAAGCGGCGGAGCCCCAAGAACGCGCTGAAGTAGCTGCGCAGGCACTGGGTCCCAAAGTGCACCGCGATCTTCTTTGCGGCGAACTGCTGGTGCGCATGGCGACGAAGGGCCGAAAGCGTCGCTTGGAACTCTGGCGGCGTGGGCGGCGCGTGGCGAGAATCCACCCGTCTACGGGCACTCTCGTGTCACTGAACTTGCCCTGCATTTGCGATCGCACAATGTACCAGCGCGTGCCCGTCGGGTCCTGCGGCGATCACGCCAAACAAGTGGCTGTGCTCGTCCAAAACTCGTATGAGCGTCAGCGGCTAGAACGCGAATACGTCGAACACCTGCGGGAGGCGAAGACAGCGTGTTGCGGCACTTTTAAAAATTGTGGTCTCCGTGAAAGCAAACCCCAAAGAGTAGTCCGGAGAACGGGATGAAGGGCAACGGCGACGAAGCAAAACCTGCGATGAGCGACGACGATCAGCTCAAAGCGGCTTGGAGCCAACTCACCTTGGTCCTCAGCTTCTTTTCACGCATCGACACCAAGCTCTCTGTCGTACTGGGACTCAACCTCGGCATGTTCGCCGTCCTCACGTCGCGCATCACAAAAGTGGGGGATCTACATCTTCTGCTTGTCCTGTTGCTGGTCGCCTGTTTGCTCTTGCTCACGCTCAGCCTCTATCACCTGTACAGAGGCGCATTTCCCGATCTCAAGGGCGGCACGAACTCCCTGGTCTACTTCGGCAACATCGCCAAGATGACCGAGCCCACTTTTGTCGGCGCGTACCGCGCGCTGTCCACGGCAGCGCTCGTGGAAGACATCCACGAGCAGACGTGGCGAAATTCAAAGATTCTCGTAGGCAAGTTCCACGCGCTCCAAAAATCCTACCAATGGACGCTAGCAGCGGTAGTCCCTTGGTTGATCAGTTTGGCCCTGGTATCCACGAAATGACGGTGCACCGGATGATCGAACGGTTTCAAGGCGACGACGGCCGACGCCGACTCACCTCCGCCCTCCTGGAACACCGCCTGGTGGGAAATCAGCTGGAATTGGCAAGTACGCTGGTCGATGCGGGTGAGCTGATCGAATTGGAGAACGGCGAGCGGTTCATCGATCAGGGCGACTACGCCACTGACGTCTTCCTCATCGTTTCGGGGAGCGTGGTCGTCTCCGTCAACGGCAAAGCCGTTGCTCGGCGCGCTGCCGGCGAACACGTCGGCGAAATGTCCGCCATCGAGCCCACCCGTCCTCGTGCCGCGACCGTAACCGCCGCCGAGACCACCGTAATCCTCAAGATCTCGGAATCCAGTTTCGTTGAAGCGGCGAACAGCTTTCCACGGATGTGGCGGATCATCGCGTCCGTCCTCGCGCGCCGGCTCGAAGAGCGGAATCGGTTCGTGACCGCCCCGCGCGAGAAGGTAA
Source organism: Geoglossum glabrum (assembly GCA_021527465.2). Lineage (NCBI taxonomy): Eukaryota > Fungi > Ascomycota > Geoglossomycetes > Geoglossales > Geoglossaceae > Geoglossum > Geoglossum glabrum. Next base: position 34,691 of record JAJDFE020000348.1, on the reverse strand, counting down.
AGGTGTTTCTCATCTCGTCCGTTGAAGCCATCCCGATTGCGGACCTCATCGTCCAGCATTTCGAACACGATCCGTTCCTGACTGTGGCCTGGCAACACGGCGTGTTCAAAGCCTCGAACTACACTCTGGATGATCTAGAGAGCCAACTGGACGACTCGGACTTCGCAATCGCCATCGCACATGGCGACGACATCGTTATCACGCGGGACAAGGAATGGCCCACCGTGAGGGACAACGTCATGTTCGAGCTGGGGTTGTTCATGGGCCGACTCGGCAGAGCTCGGACGTTCTTGCTGGAGCCGCGCAGCCGCGACCTCAAGCTGCCCAGCGACTTCGCCGGCCTCACGACGGTCCCATGCCGCTACGAGAAATCGAAAGACGCGCTCGCGCTGATGGCTCCTGCGTGCGCCAAGCTCCGCACTCTCATCCTCGAAGCGGGACCTCGCTGATTAAGGGAAATCCGCATCTACCTTCTCGTTCTGATAAGCCGTTTCCCATCGTGCTGTTTTTTTGCCCGACGCTATCCGGAGCCGATGAATGGATTCACTCAGTGTTTTGACCGCCTTAGCCCCGCTCATCCTTGAATGGGCCAAGGAACGCCGCAGCCAAGGTGAGGAAGCCAGCGAGGAGGCGTTCCGAACTTGGCTCAAAACGGTTGCGTTCGAAGAACTGCTGAATGCCACAACCGTGGCGTTCAAAACCGTCTTGGTCAGCCAGAAGGCGCACCACCACGAACTCATCGAGTTCCTCACGAAGCAGTTCTCCGAAGTCCGGTCGGCATTGAACGAGCGGCTCAGCGGGCTCCCCAGCGTCCCGACGCTTCAAACGAAGTGGCAGGGGCTTCGCGAGGAGGGCCAAGCGCTATTGATGCAGCTGGTCGCTCAAGTTGACGGGAACAGTTACGAAGACGCACGGTTGCGCGCTCCATACGCCATCGATGGGGCCACCAAGGAAGACGTCACGGCCGGAAAGAAGCGCCTCGTCGAGGCCGGCCTAGCACGAGAAGCACTGTATACCGGTGGTGCGACCCTCCGTCTGACAGCGTTGGGTCTTCTTGTATCGGAGGCAATCGCCGACCCGGATCTGTTCCGCGGAAAGCTGCTTCGGATTCAGGATGGTATGAGAAAGTACAGGGTGGCTGCAGTGGACAAGCTCGTGGCGCACGGTATGGGACGATGCTCATCAGCCGTGCTTTACGCCGTCGTGGAACAATGGGACAAGTTGGGCTGGGTCTCGTTGCAAAAGCTTGACCAACGCGAGCGATCGCGAATCAGTCATGCAACTCAAGAGATGCTGGACGCCAGCTCCGACGGCCTGATGCGGACCACACTGCGATTGTTTGTTGATCAAAGCTAAAAAATCCAACACCAACACCGATTCAGCAGACCATCTTGGCTGCTGATTCTTCAACGCGCGGGCGGCCAAATCCCCCATGTACGACAAGGCGTATTTTTCGCATTATTTCGTCGGGTGTTGATTCTGCAAGTGTCCAGCTCCAACCACCGCTCCCGAGAGGGAAAATCAATTGCCAATGTCGATCCGCGATCAACTATCGACGGCACCACCTTACCGTCTTCACCCGGAAAGACGTAGGTCTCAAAAAACGGCGAGCCGCTTAAAGACCGCAGCCATTGGCCTCAGTCCAAGCGCGGACTCGTCCAAGCGATACGATGCGTCAAGGCTGCTAACCAATGCGCTGGAAGCGAACCTAATCCGTCTCAGCGTCTGACGCACATCCGCCCGCATCACCGCCATGCCCCGCGCGTCCGAACGACAGCCCGCCCTCGTCCACCCCACCACCCGCGCTAGCCTTCGCGGCGCCAGTAGGTCGATGCGCTTACCGAAGGCGCGCCCAGTCCCCTAAGGCGGTTGAGCAAAGCCGGAGCCGACCATTATAAAAGGTTTCCCAGACGCTCCTGATCGCGACTTGCTGGACAGCGCTTCATCCTCGAAGGCGACGCGCTCTGAACATTCAACAAACAAACGATCGTCTCACGTCATGACCGCGTCCGAACAATACTTCTTTGCATATTTATTTTGTGGATTCGCTAACGTACGCGCAGCTCAGGAGCGTTTTGGTCGCAAGACGGGCGAACGTCTTAGGCTGCTTGGTCCAGCGTTGACGTGTCGTTGAGCCATCGACTGAAGCCCACTGGCCTTCGTACATTGGGTGGCAGAAGCAGCAGGTCGGTTTCACCAGGCTTGATGCTCGAATCGCCGAACAACCTCGTTTGAGTTTTCAATGGCTGCTCACTGCGCTGGTACGCCGCGTACTCAGGCCAGATCGAAGCCAGCACTTCTTTAGTGGTTTGTAACGTATAGGAACGCGTATCGGTGCGAACGTAAACGACCGCATCATCCAACATGCATCGGCGCGCGGCCTCGAAAACACCCTGCAGCATCTCCCGGTACCGGGATCGGCTCACGTGGCGTTGGCTTGTATCGTGTGCGGGCAGTGGGGGACCGCCCAACATCCAAAGGCGAATCCAATTGTCCAAGCGGTAGTCGGTCACCCCACAGTACGGTGGGGAAGTCAGAATCAACGAAAAGCGTCGACGAACTGTAGGCAGGACTTGGCGCGCATCCCCCCACTCGATCCGACTCTCCGAGCGCTTGGGTAATCCCTTCGCATATCGCCATTGAGCTTTCGCCTCAAAATAGGCGGCTGGATCCAAGTCCGGCGGAGTCAAGTTTCGAGCGGTCCACCAGCGTACCGCGTAGTCGGGGGCCATGCTCTTGCTTTGACGGAGCTGATTGCTGACGGCGCCCCCTGCTTTTCCATGAAGGTAAACGAGGATCAACGCCATCAGCGTGCGATCACACCGACTGTATTGCCAGTCGAGTTCGCGACGCGCAGCGTGCAAGAAACCGAGCACTCGTGGCGACCAAGCGAGACGTTGAAACGCATTTACCGGACGCCGATCTGCGACCCGCACCGCTCGCTTGATTTCACCGATGCGCCGGGCGATGTTGCTCACATAGAGCTCCGGGGCTGTCTTGGCAGACGAATAGACGTAGGCGACCTCGTTGACGTCGATTCCCATCGCTTGCCTACCCGAAGTGGCCGCGACGAAGGGCACCGTGCCCCGTCCACAGAAGGGGTCCAAGACCGCTGATGCGGGCGGACAAAACTCGTCGACCATCCGTCGTACGAAATCGAGCGGGAACATGGCGTAGTACGGGCCCAGTTTGGCCCAGCGGGTATTGGCGTCGAACTTTTCGGTCACGACGGCGCCCCGACCATCGGTGTCCCCTTCCCAAAAAGCCCTTGAATGAGATCAGAGCCTCGCTTCAACGGAATGGCCGCGTGAGCATTTGCCCGGACCAGAGGCATGAACCCGTCTCGGTAGAGGTACGTTGCGAGCACGTCCAACACGTTCAGTGTGTCGCCAAGCCGTGGGTAGCAAGCTGCATCGCAACGCCCGAAATCGAGCGACGCCTTGTTGGTCATGGCCGTTGTGATGACCGCATGTTCACCGGCCCGTGTTTTGTAGAATAATTTTCTTCCGAAGTACGTGTCTTGACCATGCGGCTTCGAACCCGGCGGGCGCATGGTGATGTTGCGATTGATGTAGTCCGCGTCGAGCGAAAAAACCGACCCCGGCTCGAACCGTGCCCGAGGTCCAGACTGCGGATCGTGATCGAGCTGCTCGAAATGCTCGACAAAGGCTCCAGATTTTTCGAATCCGAACACAGCCAGTTCAAAACCATGCTCCAGGCACAAACTATTAATTCGCTGCAACTCTATGCGCAGGTACGGAGCAAGCCATGCAGGATGGCCAAACAGGGCCAGAGGACCATCGAGGACGAAAATATTGCTCTTAAGGTAGGCGAGCCCTTTTTTATTAGATGCGAAAAAGCGCAGCATATTGAAAAGCGAAATCACCTCGACTACGTGCCGCACTTCACCGTGTGCTTCACCGTTGCTGGCGACATCGTTGAATCGCTCCGAGAACCGAAAAGCATCGGTTTCGAACAGCTTCTGCGCGCGGGAACATTGGCAGGTGTATTCGTTCAACCCGAGACTTAAGGGCTCGGTGCAATCCTCAACGGGACATATGGGCGGACGCGAGACCGATCGGACACCTACGATGTTTCGGGCCGTCTCCATGAGCGATTCGAAGCCTTGATCCAGCTTCCCCTCAAAGACCTGGGCAACCGAATGCCGGAAAAAGCGCTTCGGCGTATCTTCGACTATCCCATCCCTTACAATGTTTGCTCCGGGCAGGACGGCGTCGAACGTCGATGCCTTTTCCATTTCGTAGAAGATGGCAGGATGGGGAATAGCGTCAGCAGGGCTGTCCAGGAGGGCGGCAATGTCGATACTCAATACGGCGACCTTCATGAGGCTCGCCTCCGCTATCGGGAACCCGTTCTGCACCGGTGCCGTAACTGTCGATCCATCGATGGCGATGACCCGCTGAGGCCTCCACTCATTACGGTCGGGAGCCAGCTTGCGCGGCAAATCTGGGGCGACTCCATGTCGCGTCCGAATAATTCCTTTGAAGTCCTTGAACGCGGGGCTTCGTTGAAGCGAGTCGAGGCTTTCTCCGGTCGCAAACTCGTTGTCAAAGGGCATGTCATGTACCCCCGACCTTGAAGGGATCGATTTGTACAGGAACCGTGTATGGATTGGACAGCGTACGCATCCGCAGAAAGCCCGGCTCCGGGACCGCCAGGATCTGCTGGGCAAAGTCGTCAAAATCGTAGTATTTCTTGAGTTCACGCAGCTCATCCGCGTTGTTTAGGTGAGCAATGAACCAGTTGTCGGTGTTCTTTAGGATATTTGCCTGTATAGAACTCGGCTCTTGGGTTGCATAGGCTAGCCCTATGCGGAATTTTGAACCTTCCTTGGCGATGCGCGACCAGATGAGCGTCGGATCGTCATTTTTTGCCGGTAGCAGGTTGTGGGCCTCCTCTACGTACACCAACACATCGGGAGGCGGAATCAGCTGACCGTGCGCATCGCGTTTCGGGTTGATGAAGTCGGTCCGCTGCGTGTTAAAAACGTGCCTCATTAATCGATCGGACGCGGCTTTGTTCATCACAGGATCACCGGTGGATTGATCGACAATGACCAACCGACCTTCCCTCAAATCCGCAACTACGTCGTCAGCATAGTCAGACGTGCTCGACGGCTCGTGGTATTCGGCTAAGCGAGAAATCAACCGCATACCGCCCGGCTTCGTCACGTAGTCAAGTACGGACATTAGGGATGCGTCGTGCCAGTCGCGACCGTCCCTTGAGGAGGCGTAGTTCCTATTGAACTGTACGTAAGGAGACTGGTCGCTGCGAATCGCTGCACTCAGCCCCTGCCACGCTCCCAGCGCCGTATTCCAATGGACACGCGTTTGGCCGAAAGTCTGGGCCACTGAAGCGTAGTCCGAAGAGGAGGCCAGTGCGTTTCGGAGTTCATCGTTGGTCAGCCCGTTGAGTGTTGCTTGCGCTATCCCCGTGGGTGGATTGAGATGCGCTGACAACACAGCGCGGTAAGCGCACACGACCCGCCGGTAGCGGACCTGTGCACTCCGGTCCCATTCGTTCGGCACGTCCAGCCGAAGCGCACGGAACTGAGCGATGTACTGTGCCGTCTGGTCGCTCAGCACCATGTCCAAAATGTCCTTGCCTCGGATCATCCCAACCAGCGCTTCTTCTACGGCGTCGCGATTGCTCCAATCTCTCGGCTCATTCCCAAAAAAGTTGAGTTTGACGATTCGCCTGCCCGGATCGTTGGGGTGAGGATGCAACCCGTAGGTCACGACGTCCCCAGCAAGTGCACCGGAAGCTTGCGATTGCTCACCCACTGCCTTTAAGGATCCTCCGTCTTGGACGTTGTCGTTCGCGTACTCGCCATTTGGATCAAAGATCAGCTGGCCTACCCGAATTCCCTGGCTGCGCAAACGAAAGACCGCAGCCGCGACGATTTTTGTCGTATTGGATTTTCCGGTTCGACTCATTCCGAAAAGCGCGGTTCGGCGCGCCAATAGGTCGATGGGATCCATACTAACACTGCTGTTCTGGGTCGCATCGCCGTCACGTTCGCTCGCCGCGTAGCGCACGCGGCCGATTCGAATACGTGCATCATCACCAATCTTCAAGCGATCCTGCCTAGGTCGAACAAAATTAACGATGAAGTCCAGTAGTCCTGCGTCGGGCTTGTAAACTTTCATTCCTTGACCGGAGTAAAAATTGGCCAGATCTGCACCGAACCGCAGGCCCCATTCGCCGTTCTGGCTCTCCTTCAACAAAAATGTTCCGAGGATGCGGCAACGCAAACCAGAATAGCGCAAAAGGTTCAAAGTGAACCGATCGGTCGATTTCTCGTCGTCCCATTGAAGTTCGGCTTGCGTGGTGGAGCGCTTTGCCGCCTCAAATCGATCCCGATCCGTATCTAGGGTGTTCGGCAATGCGTTGGGCCCCAGCACCCTCATAAGGACCAGTGAAGTGTCTTCTTCCTTCGGATTCGGCTGGCTACCGGGAATGATGCGAGTGGCAACCAGGAATGAGCCCAGTGGTACTCCCCCCACCTGCCGTCGGAAATAGTCGTGAATGACTATCAGGGCTTCGTTGTAGTCCAATTTGAGCAAGTCGCCGACTCGGCAATCTTTGTTCAACCGCGCTGCAAGCTCGCGCCCCGCTCGGCCTGCCGCGTCCTCGGCGTGTGCCGCCATTTCCGCAGAAAGAAAGTTGTTCAATTAGAACCCCTCGAATTTCGTCAATGGGCTAACCATCTCCCAAGCGGCACGCAGCACAAACGCCGGTCGGCCGCCCGAACGCACTTCATCTTCCTCTCCCCCCTAATCAATCACCAACCTGCCAATCCCGAGGCAGGCAGAGGAACCGTTCTAGGCGGCGCGTTGCCACCGGATTGCCCGGCGCCGTCCTCGGCCGGACAAGGCTCATTGCGTGATCGACCGCTGTCGCCCGCGTTTCACCCGTGGAGAGGGGCTTGCCGCCGCTGCGCACCAGACCGTTCCGCCACCTTACCAAGGTAGACAGAGGACATAAAGGTCAGCCCAGGCCGGGATGAACATGCTCGGAGTACGAGCTCCCGCCGCAGCGTTTTCGGCAACTTGATCCGGCGAGCGCTGGCGAAAGCCGCATAGCTCTCGCCGAAATCGGGACCAAGTTATATCGGTACAGATGCCCAGCTTTTACCGAACTACGCGGCACGGGCATGCTCCAGCGCCACGCCGGCCGCAGAGCAACTGAGCCTTGTGCGTGGCGCTTGGTAGCACAGCCGAGTTTCGTCAATGCCGGCAGCGACCAGCATCGCACCATCCAGATAGTCGGTGCGCTCCAGCAGTGCAGCCAGATGTTCTTCGTCGACTTCGGTCATTCTCACGCTTTCTCCTTGCTTCATGGAAAGCGCGGGATCGAACCTACAGCTCGGACTCTGGCTCTTCTGGGGTCGACGTCCGCTGCATGAATAGCTCGCGATGAGTCGCCATGTAGACGCGCTGCTTCGCGCCGAGGCCTTGTCTCAACGAAACAGGAACGCCGAGGATGCGCCGGTCTTCCTGCGAGATGCTGGGCGCCACCTGCATGTCGCCGTCGTCCGAGAACGTGATCAACGCCTTGTCGAACAGGGCATCGATCGAGGCTACCAGGGGCAAGCCATTGTCGGAGTCCAGGCGTTCTTCATTGTTGGACTCACGCCAGCTTCGGATGTGGGAGGCGCGAAGCGCCTCGGTGAGCCCGCATCCTGTCACAGCACAACGGCCCTCCCAGGCGTCGAGGACACCTTGCCGAAAGCGACCTTGGCCGCAGCGCGCTTGTATCAACTGCTCGCGCGTGGTCTTGGTCACCGAGCGGTCTTTTTCGATGGCTTCGATGTCTGCTTCCAGGTCACCGCGCGCGTCGTAAATCGCATCGCGGATTAGGTACCAGGCCGGATGGCGGAGGCTCGTAGGAATCGAGTTCATGATACGGACGGCTTCGTCGGTATCCAGCGCCGTGTAGCTACCGAACATGGTCAGAAACTTCGACGTGCCGCGAATGGATTCAGCATCGAGCCTCACGGGACGATCCAGCCACATGTAGTGATCGTCGGGACAAACCCACCGGGGCAAGTATTTTTCTTCCGAGCGCCACTTTCTCTCCAGCGCCTTCACGTCATTGACAGGCAGACGGCCCGCGCGCGCCAGATTCAAGATGTCGTCCAAGCTCTTGGCGAAATCGATCTTGCCTCGAATCTCTGCCCTTCGCTTGGGGTTCTCGGTGAGATCCGTCGCTTGTGCTGCAATCCCTACCAGTTCTTGCACGCCGTCATGCGAGGCGTACATGAAGACCACCTTGTGGCTTGCCTCCTCGATGGGCGGGCTACCCGCCGGCTCGGTGTGGAACGCGCGGTAACGCACGCCTTGCTCGGTGAACGTCATGCGATCGCTGTTGTTCCACTCTTCGTGGCCGAAGCCCCACTCCTTGGGGAAACCGCTCGTTGCTCGACGGCCTGCCGGGGAGTGATAGCCGGCAGGGTTCCAATGTATAGGTTTCATCAAAAGACGGGCCATCCGAGCGTTCTCCCAGACAAATAGTCAGGCGAGCCAGTGACGATGTGCTGCCACCGGATCAAGGCATCCAGCAAGACATGTTCAGCACCTGCCACGTGTGCACGCGACCTCTCAGGACATCTCAGGCGTACAACAACGCTTGGTCGACCTTGACTAGCAGGCGCCCGCGAATCGCAGCCACGATGTGCCCCAGCCTGTGCCGAGCCGGAGCAAGTAGATCAGGGTGCCGGCTGGAACCAAACCTGAACGGTTCCCTACATCGAGTCAGATACGAGTAGTTGGCTTGGTGGATCGACTTGGGCTACGTGGATCCAGCCCTTGTCAAAAGTAAACGTCCGGGCGAGAGCGACTGGGTTTTGGATTCTGAGCACCCGCGCTTTTGTCGGGTCGTTCGCTTGTTCAACAATGTACAGCCAGTAGGCGTCACCCTTTTCACGAGCGGCATCAAACTGCAGATGGGAAATTCCGACCGGATGATCTGCAAGCGCACCCGTCATGGACTTAACCTCCACCCATCGGCACGGCAGGCCCTGGTCGTCGGCTTCGTAGAGGTCAAACCCAGGATTGCCCGGCGGGGTCCGATGAAGTGTCGGCTCAATGGCGATGACGATCGTGATCGCTTGTTCCTCGATGAGCATGCGCGCCGCGTGACTGGCGCTATCGGTAGCTTGCTCGTCGCCGTCGATGTGAACGCTGACATAAGAAATAAACGACCTTCGTTCAGCATGATGATGCGAGCCAGCTATCGCGACACCCTGTACGGCGGCTTTTTCGGTATCTACCACGTGGCCACTACTGCTTGTTGGGTCAGCACCCTGAGGGTAAGTACGGCCGCCGCCCCCGTAAGTTAGGCCAGGCGAGCTAGCTTGTGTACCTCGACCGTCTCCCGGTGCGTGCAAGCCCGGATGATTCGCAGCGCCACCGTTGTCCGCCGATAGCGGGGCCTCGTCTACTATGTCGTTGGAATTCGCAGCATTTTCTAACTCCTGAGACAAGGGAGCATCAGCAATTTGAAGGCGAGAGACGAGAGCGTCAACGCTGGTAATCCCGAGTTTTCGCAAGAGGTCAATCGCCGCCGGATCGATTCCTGCTTCTCTCGCCAGTTGGTCAAGGACCGGCGGTTTAAACGAAAGCTTGCTTTGCAGAAATGGATTGGACTTCCAGCCGAGCGTGTCGAAGAGTACAAGGCCAGGTGGCACGAGGTCGCCACTGGCATCTGGTATCCATGCCACGCTATTGAGACGCCGAATAAAAGCCGCTGGAAATGGTGGCGTTCTTCGCTCTCCGTAGTGTGACCAACTGTAGGACCCAGTGAATAGATTGCGCCCTCGTCGCTCTTCAAGATCACCTAGACTCTCCCAGATCAAGCGAGCGCGCTCGGCCCGTTGAACGGTATCCAACGTTGGCAGGATCTTGATCAACGCCGAGAAGCCCTTCAGCTCCCAGTCGGTAACCTGATCGCTGTAGCCGGATGTATCGGCGTGGCCCGTTTGCGTTCGGAGCGCGAGGCGCTCCGTCTCGGTGAGTGCGTCCGGCGCCGACACAGGACGAGGATGCCTGATTGCACCAGCTGCTTCCAGCAGTTCGCGCATGCGCTCACCCCGAAGGCATTCAAAGGAGTCATCGACAATCCGTACGGTTGGAACGCCAGCGAATAGGGATTTCAGGCGGTCAGTAGCCAAGTAGACTGCACTCGGCGTTGCGTAATAGACATCACCTGACGCGGTATCAACCGCTCTCACAAAAGTGCTCTCTCGCAAGGCGACAAGAAGTCTTTCGCGTTGGGCATTCGAGTCTGTTTCGAACGCCGAAAGGATGCGCGCAACGTCGACCGGATAGCCTTTCGGGTCTATCCTGATCGGCCGCTGCGCGTACTTCGGCAGCAGATGGAGAACCACATCGTCAACCGGGTTTGGCTCGGTGACTCCTAGCGAGAGCAAGAATCCTCTAGCGTCCGAGCTGGCGCATACCGCGCGGCGCACCGTGGGGAAACTCGTCTCAACGGATCCCGGCAAGAATGCACATGGCTGCCCTTTTTCGTGCGTAACGACGTGCGAACCGTTGTCGAGACGAACCAGGGGAATCGCATCGAGATGCCGGCGAAACGCAGCCTCCTGCCGCCCCATGAACTCATACAGGCGCGCCATCCAAGCATCCGTCTGTGCTTCGAGGAACTCTCGTTTGAGACGAGAGGCCAGCGAGTTTGGCACCACCTCGTCAACACGGAGCTCCTGCATTAGGTATTGACGTATTTCCGGGGTTCGTTCAGCCGTGATCTCAGCTGCAAGCCATTCGGAAGGGCCGGCACCAAACAGTGCTGCGATCTGTTCTGGGCTGAGGAGTTCGCGAAGCTCCTGCGTGCGTCCCAGCTTTGCTTCACTTGCCGAGACAAATCCGCCGCCAAATCGAGGAAGAAATGGATCTTTGAGGAACGCTTGCTTCACGGCGTCAAACACCGGCGCGAACATGGTGTCCTTCAGAAACCTCTCGCGATTGAGCGGAAGGCAACGCAACGCTGAGGTATCCAGCATCGCGTTGTCCCGTAGCCACCGCATCGCTTCTATCACCAAGGTGGCAGTCTCATTGACGAGATGCTGGTTCCACGGGTCGCCGCTGGGAACATTGTCCCTGCTTGGCGTCGTTCGATACGGACCTTGGACCAGGAAACCCAGATTGGTATTGCGAATCGTGGGGAAGAATACCACCAGCAGCGAGGTGGGTACGGGCTGGAGCTGCCACTGGGTTGAGCCCGCTTTAGCCGGCGAAAGCGAAAACGCGATTTCTACTTGCCCAACTTTTTCCCTCGCTGGCGAGGACACATCACGACTGAAGACCAGCCAGTTCTGATCCACTTCCGGCTTCCCACTTTCCTTACCTACCACTGCAACTCGCCGAACGTTCGTACCAAGCCACTCTGGCTGGCTACGCATGTATGAGCCCGAAGATCCCTCGTGATCGTGCCAGTTGATCTTCTCTACGTGCTTTAGGAAGAGCAAGGCGTCGGGCCCCAGGTGACGAAGCCCTGCGGCGATTTCGCGCGTCGCGGTAGGATCATCGGCCTTCAGCGGTAGGATGATCTGGGTCTCATCCGCTGCACGTGGCCTCCGCTCCGCTCTTTGAGGCAGTACGTAGTTCAGAATCGAGAAGTCTTCGTCCCCGGAGTGAATCTCCGGACGGTCGGTGAACATATAGACTGACTTGAACCCAATCCCGAAGCGCCCAATTGACAACTTGTCCTTGGTGCTCTCCGCGATACCACTTACACCCCTGACGTTCGCGTGGTCGAACGGCTTGCCAAAGTGCGAGACCAGCAGCTCGTTCGGGTTCAAGCGGAAGGTGATCTGTCGTTGTCCGCCCGCGCTGTCGCGCCGGCCAAGCGCATCCTCTGCGTTTTGAAGTAACTCGAAGATGAAGTGCGCTCGATCGTCGTATCGATCAACCAATAGCATCGGACCAATGCGAGCGATGTCAGTGCCATAGCGTTGCCGATTTTCGTTGCTAATTGCTTCATAGTCGGAACCCATCGCGCCCCCGTCTCGACCAAGAATTTCGATGCACGGATTTGACCAGACCCTGCGGTGTATACACCTATTTGAACATTTCAGACTATGGAGGCTACCTACAGACGGGCTTTCCGATGCTTGCCAGATGTTCCAGTTGGGCTACACGCGGAAGACTTCGGTTACTCCGAAGTACTAGGGAAAAAAATCGTATTAGATAGTAGTTACGTCACAAGAGCAGAGTAATCAGGGAGATACCTTGGTTACGTCACCGAACCCCGGGTAACCAACTTCGGATGCGTCGGCGCGGAAGGACCGCGCCATCTTCGTCAGAGCATCGGCAAACCCGATGGGAAACAGCTCCTTCCCTTCAGTCGTGCGGATGCGTCCCATTCGGTCTACGACCAGGCCGGCAGCCTTCAACCGTTTCTCGTCCAGTGCGTCGCGCAGCGCCTCTTTCTCGGTCGGGAGCAGATCCAGTTCCAGGCGGCGGCCCAATTCCACCGCAGGCAGTTCGGCGTCGCCACCGGGGGAAGGCACGAGCGTCACCACCGCGCTGGACGCAGCGATCTGCTGCAGCATCTGGACCTTGCGCCGCAACGCCTTCAGCTCGTCCCGTTGGATCTCGATTCGAGCTCGCTGATGGGGATCGCTGATGCCGGCGAGCAAGCCGTCTTCTTCCGCCTTCGAGCGTGGGCGTTTTGGAGGCGCTCCGTAGGCGGCTTCGTAGGCAGCGATCACCTGTCGGTAAGGCGCGCCCGCTCGATTGCGCAGCGCCCGCTCCGCCGGGCCTCCCGCCGCCTGGCTGAACCGCCCAATGGTGACCAAGGAGAAATCCCGGCTGCCGCGTTCGCGTTGCGTCTCGCACACGTCGCGAACGGTACGAAGCGAGCGTTGGCGGCGCGAATCCGCTCCGTCGCACAACCGGTTCACCAGTTCGTCGAGGCTTTCGCTCACGATGCGTGCTCCTCGGAAGATTTTTCATCACCGTATTCAGCGGGCCCGAGCGCAAGCCCTTGTCGCACGTTGAGCGCCGCAACGACGTCGTCGACCTGCCGCGCCACGTCCGCTTCCAACAGCGCCGTCGGCTGGCTCACCAGTTCGATCGCCCGATCGCGCCCGACGCTGGCCTTCATCAGCCGCATCATTTCGTTACCCGCGGCCAACGCCTCCGACTCGGACAGATGCATGAACACCGGCGCATGCCCGTGATTCGTCAGAAAACGGTCGAGCGCTTGCGAACGCCGCAGCGTGGCTTCCGCGGCCTCCTCGCACGGGTGGATCGTCGCGGCCTGGCACACGGCGTCGAGCAGCGCGAAATCCGAGGTGAACCGCACCGCGGTGACCAAGTCCTGGGCGGTTCCGGCCAGGACCAGGTTGATGCCCTCGCCCGTCGAGCGCGATGCCACTGCTTTGCACCGCTCCACCAGTCCGGCCAAGGCCTGGAGCGCGTTCGCGTGGGCGTGAAGCTGGCTCTCGGCGCGCGACAGACGCTCGTGCGCCTGCGACACCCCGCCGTCACCGAACACGCCCGCCTTCTCCGTCTCGAATCGCCGCTCCTTGGCCTCGGTCAGCTGTAGCTCCGCCGCATCGCGGTGCCGTCGGGCGGCATCAAGCCTCAGGCTGGTCGCGTTGAAGCGCGCCACCAATGCGCCGAGAAACGCGGGCCCGGTTAAGTGAAACCTGCACTGCACGCAGTTACGCGCGCCACCCGGTACCGGGCCGTGCTTGTTCTTCGCGATGGCCGGCCCGCCGTCCCCGCAGCGAGTCCCGCCCACGGGGCAAATGCCGGTGTCGAGCTGCAGCAGGGATGCCGCCGCGCTGCCGTCCAGCGCGGCGGCACCGGCTGCGTCGTTGGCGACGAAGCCGTCGTCGCTGCGCGCCTCGGATTGGAGGTAGCGCGCGAACCGAGCTTGGCTTGCATGGTCGACCTTCGCGGTGGCTTCGGTGAGCATCTGCGTCATCGCCACGGGGTCGGATTTGACGTAGTACAACGTCATCAAAACCGAGGCGTGGCCGGCGATGCACTGCGAGAGGATGTGCAAAGGCACGCCACCGTCGTTGGCCAACGCCGTGAGCAGGCTCACGCGCAGAGAATGCAAGTCGAAGATGGCCCGACGTTTCGTGCGCCCATCGCTGCTTCGGACCGGCTCCGTCAGGCGCATCGGCGACCCGTCGGCCATCCGCTCGCCACGGGCGTTCAAGCGATCTTCCGTTTCCGCGACCAAGGCGTGCCACAGGCTGCGCAGCGATGCGTCGGTGACCGGTTCGTTGGCATACACGCCATTCGGATCGCGCATCAGGAAAAACGCGGGCGGCCCGCGCAGAACCGACGCCAAGCGAACGTTGTTGTCCCGGAGCGTGGACCAGGGCAATGGTTCAGCGATCGGGTTGTGCTCGGATTGCCAACGCGCGAGGCGTTCAACGAGCCCGATGACCGCATCGTGCTGCCACGGAATCTCGTATCCACAAGCGTGCTTCTGCTTCAGGTCGGCGGTCTTGTTGGTGTTGACGAAAAACCCTGTGGTTACCGAACCGGTGGCGCGATCGCGGAAACCGCGCAGGAAACCGCGGCGAACCGACTCACCGGGTCGGGGCGCGTGTGCACCGGTGTTGGGGCGCCACGCGCCGTCGACGAAGACTTCGCTGTCGCCTTCCCCGGACTCCAGCATCCGAACTTGAAAAGTCCGCAACGGCAACAGCAGCTTCAAGGCGAGCGCGCACGCGCGCACCGGGCACCACACGCGCGTCGGCTCGCCGGTTGCGGAGTCCGTAACCGTGACGTGGTCACGCTGACGCGACCGAGCCCACGCCCAGTCGTCCTGCTGCAGGACGTTCAGCAGCTCACGGATCAGGCGTGTCGGGAGCGCGTCGCGGCCGGTTTTCGCGTTACGCGCCTCGCCCCGTCGACGCACCAGAGGGTTCCAGTAGCCGGGCGCGAGCACGGGCCGGCCGTAGTCGTCCGGCAGCGTGAGGTAGCGTTCCAGATACCACGAGAAGAACGCATGTACTGCGTTGATCACGGCCGCGAACGTCGCCCACCCGCGATCCATCCAATCTTCCAGCGGATGCGGGTTGCTGTAGCTCCGGCTGAAGAATTCCTGCGGATGCCGCGTAACGGCGGGGAAAGCACGCAGGTAGTCCAGCAACAGGTTCCCCACGCGGATCGCGCGAGCTCGGTCGGTGTGCTGCGCCGCCCATTCCGCCAACGGCGTACGCCAGGCCGCTAGTGATGGGTCGACGCTCGCCCAGGCGAAGTGCACGTCGCCGCGCGACAAGGGCCGTCCCGTCGTTCCGCGTGCGTCCCTTGGACCTGCACGGTGTGAGCCGCGCGCACCCGGTTGGGTCGGAGTCGTTTGATGCAGCTGCTTGGGGTTCACGGTTGGATGTCCTTTGCAAGGGCCGGAGGCATCTGCCACACGCGCTCGGTGGCTTCGCGCAACGCCTGGTTGATTTTCTCGGCACCGGGCTTGGTGTATACGAGCTGCGACTCGACCGACCGGTGGTGGAAGGCTTCCTGGATGACCAGCGGATCCAGCTGGGCTTCGGCCAAGGCCAGGCCGAACGCGTGCCGGTGCCCGTGCGGGCTGCTGCCGAGGCCCTTCGCCGGTACGAGCCCGATGCGCCGCACGCTCCGCGCAAGCGTCTGCTCGAACGCCGCGATGGTGTACGGCTCACCGCGATGACCCTTGCGTTCGCTGACGAACAGGAACGGGTGGTTGCCGGGCGGTCGGTGGTCGAGGTACGCGCGGTAGAGCGCCAGGAACACTTCGCCCCAGTAGGACGGAAACCATTCGACGCGCGCGCACTGCCGGCGCGTGTCCGTGAGTGCCAGGTTTTTCCAACCCGCGTGGAACCGCCCGCGCACCACGTTGCGGGGTTTCATTTTCCACTGTTCCCTGAGGCACTCTTCGCGGTCGCGCCAGCGCTTGCCGTCCAGAACCGGCGCGGCCCCGCGACGCGGGTGGTAGAGCCACACGATCGCCGTAGGCGGTCCGCCGGCGATGCCGGGATCGACGGTCACGTCGCCGACCCACAGGTGAAACACCTCGCTCACGCGCAGCCCGCCGCCGTGCAGGAGCAACATGATGAGCGCGTCGCGCAGCCGAAGCTTGCGCGCCAACGGTGCTCCGGGCGGCGCGCGCCGCCCGAACCCCTCCATCAGCAGTTTGGGGAACATCTTCGCGTCGAAGGCTTTGATCTCGCCAACAACGCGGTCGCGCCCTCCTGGCACCCGAACGCTTCGAACCCGAGAGGTCTCCAGCTCTTCGCGGCGGCGCGACGCCGCGTGCCGCAGGAACGCATGCGCGGATTTCTTCCGGCGATGGCTTGCTGCGGCCGGGTGCTCGCGCGGCGTCGCGTCGCGCCACGGGTTCGCGGATGCGCTTCCGGTGCGGTTGGAGAGCCAATCGGTGAAGTCCGTGATGAGGCTCAAGATGCGCGCGGCACGGTGGACCGAACGCGGTTCCCAGCGAAGCGCGCGCACAGCCTCGGAGGAAGCACGCGCGGTCCCTTCGACGAGGTATTCGGCGAGCGCGCGCAATCCGTCCCTGGTCAGAGCCGACACGGACGCCAGCCCCGTCGCTGCAACGAAGTCCAACAACAAACCGACCGAGAAACACACATCCTGTTGCCACGGGATGCGTGAAACGGCGTCGGACTCGACGAAGTACTGAACCAGCGGAGCAAAGGGCTCGACCGGGCTGTTCTCGTCGTGCTGTACGTACAGCACCTGGATTTCCACATCGGCTTTCGAGCGCCGCGACACGCGCGTGTAGGCAGAAATGCAAGCAGTCATGCAGCACCTCCGGACGCGCGACGAACGTGGCGGTGCCGGCGGCGCCGCAGCAAGCGGCCGAGTTCATGCCCGGACAAACGGGCAAGCTCGTCGCGCGCCAAGCCGAGGTGGGTCAGCCGGCGTGCAACCGGCCGCACGTCATCGTCCGGTACAAGCGGACGTTCGGTGATCCGCCGATGCGAGAGCGTGTGCGGCAGAACGGCAACCGCACGCGCCAGTGGTGAACGAACGGAGGTCATGGGCTGGCCTCCTGTGCACGTGCGTTCGGAATCACCACGACGCAGCGGTGCCCCAACGTCCCGAGGTGCTGGCTGCGCTGCCTCGCGGCGATCGCGGTCCACGCGCACGCAGCGCGGCAACGCATGAACTGCGCGTAGCTGAGGGTTTGCTCATCGCCCGAAGCCGCGCAGTAGCGCTTCCAGTGAAAGCGCCCGCTTCGGCCGGGGTGCGCCACTTCGAGGGCGTCAAAATCCGGAACGGCGTACTTGATCGATGGAGAGCGGCTGTTGAAAAGCGCATTCAGCATGAGCGCATCGCAGCCGGCCAGATCCCGCGCGGTCAGTTTGGAAACGGAGAGCAGAAGGCGGTACCGCCGAACGCGACGCCTGCCACTGCCCACCAATCGGGCAATCTCGGCGTTCGTTCTGCGGGGCATCTGAAGGAGGAGGTCGATCAGCAATTTAAGGTTATGTAGGGCAGACATGCATCTTCCTTGTGGGGGGCACGAAATTTCGAGCGCACAACGCCGTGGTCGTCGTTCCGACGGCCAGCTTGACGAGGAAGAGGCGGGAGTTAACATGCACGCGTTGAGAGCATGTCGCGCCACCCCGGGGCCAACAGACTGCCAGGTCGTTGAGCCCCTTTTTTCCGTACGCGCGGTGAGCAATAGCGGTGTATTGGTTTGTCTTTGTCTACATGTGAATGACCTCCGGAACTGATGATCACGGCGGAAACGGACCGCCCCGCGCCTTCTCAAAACGCGCTGCTATTGCAGAGCAGCAATCGCGTCCGACACACTAGATCGGGTGGCATTTTCGTCAAGCGGATCATCGGCGTGCGCCGATCAGGGCGCGCGGCGTCGACGCCGAGGGAGCGGCTTCGGAGCGGGTGATTTGGCGACGACGCGGAAACCCGGTATCACCCGCGTATTAATTGAGTTTGGCGACCCCGACGTCGGTGTTTCCGACGGCGGACGACGTGTCGGACGCTTCTCGTGTCGGGCCTCAACGACGGGCTCGGACCCGGGTTCTTCGTACACCGCCGATTCATCCAAGCCGGGAGGCGACGTGGCGCTGCGGCGAGCAACCGCAGTGCGCAATCCCCTTCGGTACTCCGCCCACTGTCTTCGAGTCATCCCTGTGGGCTGTCGCGCGTCCGTCCGCGGCGACAAGGACTCTGCGACTTGGTCAGGCTGCCCCTTTACAGCACTTCCAGCATCAACAACCGAATTCGGCTCCCACGAGTGCGCGAGTGCGGCCTGATCGCGCCGAGCCAGATCCACCCGCGCTGAGCGCCAAAGCTCCGCCAAGTAGGCGTATTCGGCGGCGTCATCGCGGAGCGAACGGAGGCTGGCAACCAGCGACAGCTCAAGCTGGCGAGCGTCGGCCTGGAGGGCCTGCATGTACAGTTCCACGGGATCACGAGTGCGGGAAATGTGCCCACTGCCCGTTCCATGGCTCGACGCAACTGCGCGGGCCGTGCGGCTTCTCGGGCGCTGCGGTGACGACGACGGCGCGGAGCGGCGAACTGTCGGGAGCCCTGGCTCCGTGCGGTAGCGATTTGCCATCGCACGGCCATGCCGGGCTACGGTACGGTTGTCCCGCTGCACGCGTCGGTTGTCGTGGACAACTGGGCTGAAACGACCCTTGCGCGCCGCGGCCGTGGCGGACACGCCCTGGTGGCGCGTTGGGGCTCGCGTGAGGCGCACCACGGCGTCCAGGTCACCGCGCTCCGCTGCTTCTTCGGCTTGGACGGCCAGAGGACGGGGGTCGACGGAAGCATTGACTCCTACTCGCTGAAGAGCCTCGTTGATGCGGGCGGCAACACCATTGCGCATGCGCTCGGCTTCAGCCGGACCCGTGGTCTTGTCGTCGAGTGCGCGGGTTTTCGGACCGAGACCTTCCGCATGGACTTCGCGCGTGGTCATCAGCAAGTGAACGTGCGTGTTGCGATCGTCGCCGCCCTTGTCGGGCGAGTGGACGGCCACGAGAACCGCAACGCGGTACTGATCCACCAGATCTCGCGCGATGGTGTGCGCAAGCCCGATCTGGGCGTCTGGCGAGAGTTCGGCGGGCAGCGCCACGATCAACTCGCGGGCGGTTCTCGCGTTGCAGCGGACTTCCGCCGACTCAGCCCTGTTCCAAAGAACGGCGGCGTCGAGCGCCCACAATGCGTCGGCCGGGGCCAGCATGCGCGCGTCGAGCACGCCGCCCTTGCGTCGGTAGTCGTGGATCTTATCGAGACGCTCGTCCTTCAGCTTACCGCCGCAGCGGTAGGCGGCAGCGGCAACGGCGCTTTGGCCACGGGAGCGGGAGATGGTGGAGATGCGGGAGTAGTAGATGGCCATATGCCTACGCACCGTATACGCCGGTCGCTGGTTCGCAAGAGCGGAGTTGGGGCGTGCTCGTATATGCCGGAAGTTGAGCGACCGTTCTTGGACAACGAGTGCTACCGAGACTATTTTGCGGTACTGGTTAAACCCGCCCCCATCCCTGAGAAAGATGGACGTAGAATTATCGGCGAAACCATCGAGAGGCAAGGCCATGTCAAGAGCCCGCGATCTTTTCCGGCGCATCGCGATCGATGGGATGGATGCAATCAATGCCATGATCGCGGATCGAGTAGCTGAGGAGCTATTCCTAGATTTCAAAAAATCAGGGGACGACGGAGGCGGAAATATTCTGCATGTGAGCGACAACAAGAATCTGTCGAAGGCCATCTCTGGCTTCGGCAACAGTTCTGGCGGAATCATAGTATGGGGGATCGAGTGTGCCCCCCGCCCAGATGGCGCAGACTTAGCCGCAGGCTTGCATCCGCTACACGATGCGCAAGCGTTCCGATCGCGGCTTGAATCCGCAACTTCCCGGCTCACTGTTCCGCCTCATGACGGCGTAGAGAACATCGTAGTAGTTGACCGTCTGAATCCGCCTCGCGGCCATGTAATCACGCTCGTTCCGCAATCGGATCGGGCACCGCTTCGAGCAGAAGCGGCCGGCTTAAGAAACTACTATTTGCGGGCGGGATCTTCTTTTGAAGTAGTTCCCCACGATGCTCTTGCAGGCCTGTTCGGAAGACCTCCCCGAGCCAAACTTGCCCTACAGTTCATTTCGCTACCCGCGAGGCGTCCTCAGCATCAACAAGATCAAAGGCTGGTACTAGCTTTTACGCTCGCTGTTGCCAACATAGGTGCAATATTAGCCGAGAAGACATTCCTCTCGTTGTGGTGGGGCGACTCGGGTGGCGCAATACCTCAACACGTAGCGAAGAACGAAATATTTTCTATTCGGACGTCCTCGCTGCCAGGAATCCAGGCAGTAGCTGCCGATGGACTCGCGCTGGCGCCCGATGGAGTAGACGAAGTTCTGGACTGTGTGATTGCGATACCGGAAAACCCCCAGAAAGACCTCTCAATTAGAGTCACCATCGGCGCACGAAATGCCGAGCCAGAGGTCGGCTGGATCAAGGCTTCAGTCGACGCATTACGAAACGCAGTGGAACGGAGCCGCGCTGAGCAGCTTAGAACCTGCGACATCTTGGAAGTCTCGACAACCCCGTAGCACCTGGAAATCGTCAAAAGAGCGGGTATCGGTGAGTACTCCGTCTGTCGGCGCAACGCGCCGGGGTAAGGGGCCTCGCCCCGGAGCAAGCGCGGCCCACCGGCCGCGGCAAACCCAAGAGGGTTTGCGTCCTTGCGCCCTCCGCTTTGAGCCGCCCTGTCTTCGAAGTGGCTTGCAATCCGATTTCGAGGCTCGCACTAGGCAAAACGCAGTGGATTTTTTTCTGGTCGGTGCTTTCAGACCTTCTGCCTGGACGGTATGCAGCCCACCCAGTGCAATTTCGATTGTGCAGTGTCCGCGGCAGCAGCGCGTTTCGCGGCACCGCCAAGTTGCCGAAATGTCCGACCTCAGAGGCAAGCTCCTACCGCTCACCGAAGAGCAGCTACCGGCGTATCTAGGCGCCTCGGTCAATTGCATGGAGTCGACTTTCGACTTGGCGCAGGCTACGCAGAATACCGCTGCAGCAATCTCGTTGCGCCGGCGCCGTCCCAACCAAGCCGACCTTCGCTCTCTGCTGGGCGTAGCCTCGTCCCACGCAGGGCCAAGCAGACAGGCGTCCACAAAGACCCCGCGCGCTTAGAGCACCGAATGATCGAACTCTCTGTGCTCGTTTTCTGCCGTTGTGCTGTCTGGACGTACCGGTTCCCTTCGATACCGCCCTGTAGACACTGAGTCATCGGCGTGCGAACCCCGGTAGGCGCATTTCGCCGGTCCTTGTGCGGCGAATCACATCGGTTATTCCTGACTCGTCTCTCACTCCGGAAGCACCGATGACCTCCGAGCACCGCCTCTCGCTTTTTGAATTCCTACATGCGGCCGACCGGCTGCTGTGGTCGTACCGATCCGCCATCGATCAGAATGCTAGGGTCCGACTCACGTCCGACGATCTGCTCCTCAATGATTTTTGCGCGAGAGCCGCCTCTCGCGCCCGTTCCCTGCTCGACAACGACTTGGCGCGTCGTTCGCGCGGTGGCGATCACGCCCCACATCCGTCCGCCGGACCAGACGGCGAGGCGTCGGTGGCTGCATCGGAAGGCGATGGCGGTGAATCCGCCGGTTCGGCCGGGGGACGGGACCGTTGCCACCACCGCCAATCCCACGCGGCCGGTATAAACAGGCTCAATGCGGCCATTAAGGCCCGGCGTGCGGCCGAGGCCCAGCGTGCCGCTGCAGCGGCACGCTCGCGCAATCAGTCGTCAAGCGGTGCAACCAATGAGGCGCCCCATGGCGAAACCCAAAGCGACGAGTCTTTCACGGCTGACGCTCGCGACAGCAACTCGGTCAACGACTGGGAGTTCGGTCGTGATCCATTCGAGCCGGGCACAGGGGCCACGTTGCCGGAGGGCGGGCCGACCGTCAAACCCGAGGTCAGCAGCAGCGACTCCTCGTCGACCAATCCGAGCCAGACCGACGGCGGCGGCCCACGTTGGAACAGCAATCCGTCGCTGCGGAGGGCGCCCCGGTGAGTGCATCGGCCAGAATCAACGAACGGGTCGCCGCAATGACCGATCGCCTAGCCACCCTCAAGTCCCGCCAGCTCCTGCGGGAACTTCAGATCGAACAAAGGGCCCGAGAGCTTGCCCGCAAGCGCGACGCCCGCCGTCGGGTGGAGATCGGAGCGGCCGTCCTCGATGCCGGCTTCGGTGACTGGCACGCCCTTGAGGTGGTCGGCGTCCTGTTGGACGCGAAGGAACGCATCGGTGACTCGCCGACGCAACGCCTCGCGGTTCGGCTACGCGCCGAGGGCCACCTTCACCGTCGACGCCGGCGGGAGCACGCAGCTTCAGATCCCGCTGGAGAATCGTCCGGCGCCGCCGCTCAAGCCCACGACGACACCAGCTTGATCGACGCGATGTTTGAGGCAGGGCCAACAACGGAAGGCAACGCCGATTGAAGCCAGCCACGCAGAGAAGCGCCGACCAAGCCAGTCGGTCGGCGCGCTGGAGCTGCTGATGAGCATCGAGATGTTGAGTCGGCAGGGCTACGATACCAACGTCCCTGCCAAAAATGATAAAAAGGCAGAAATACATAATGGGAACAGTTACATGCAGGGTGTTCGAGAGCCTGTTATGAAAGCGAAGCTACGGGCAGACCGGCGAAACGTCGATCAAGTCCTCTCTTGACGCGTCCATCTTGCTCGGACCCGACACACGCACCGGCGTGAGCTCGACAATCCACGAATCGCCGCTCTCCCTGGGAAACGCTGGATGCCGGGTGACCCGGTAAAGGCCCGAGGGCAAGTCGCACACATCCATCTTTGCAAGATCGACGTCTGGCTCTTGATCCCGCGCGCCGGCGTCGAGCAGCGGCGGCGGCCACGGTTGCGCAGCGCATCATCGGACTGAGCTTCGCGGTAATCGCGCCAATAGTCTGGATTGCGCTGCGCCCACGCCTGCTGCGCGGCGCGCTAATTGATTCGGTAGTCGGCATCGGATTGAAGCTTGGCCCGCTGCCATTGGCGTTTGCGGGCTCGCTGGCAATCGAGTAAGGAGCAAAATACCTGGTCGGCAACTCACGAGCGATCCGCCCCTCTCAATCCTACGGCAATGCAAACCACAGCATCCTGCGGGCGGCCGTATCTCGGGTGTGCACAGGAACACGGCGGTCAACGCAGGCTTACCGACCACACTCCTTAGCGCTGACTTTCGGTGCAACTGCCAGCGCCAGCTACACGGTGCGCAGTAGATTCCAGGGTTCCACCGCGGCCACCAATGCGGGATAGCCCTGCCGTTCACAACTCCACCCTACGGTTTCAGAAAAAACCGCAGCATGACCGCCGACACATCCGGCCCCAGCGGGTCTGAGAACGCCCCCGGCGCCCCGCCACTCCACACATGTCCTGCGCCATGGATGGTCCAGGCCTCAGCGGCCAAGAGCCCCGTTTCCATGCGGTAGCGAAACCACGTGACAGTCCGGCCGCCGACTGTCCCGGTGCCCTGCTCCTGCGTGGTTGGCCCGAACGCCTCCAACGCCGCATCACGATCGCTGGGGCGTTCCGTGGCGCTACAGTCGGTCTCGATCCCCTTGGACCACGATCGTGCGCACGGGCTTCCCAGGGGGTTCTGTGAGAGCGCCCCGACCAATCGCCATACCCTGCCCCCGCATGGCCAGAACCGCCGTTGCCGCGCTGCGCGAGCCATAGGGCAGCCCGGCACACACGCCCACTGAAGCCCGTCCCGTTGGCAACATGAGCTTGTCCGTTACATTTTCAGAACTGCGGGAGCAAGTCGAAAGAAAGTGATTCGACTCGAAGTTGCTGCGTCAGTCGCCAGTTACGACCACTGAGAGGTCCACCGCTCTCGTCGCAGTGCACCTCGAACGCTTGCCCGACGCAGGCGGTCGATGGGAGCGTCTCAATGCTGGACTGGCTGGACGACAAGGAACCCCTGCGCAATGCGATCCGCGCCCTGGTCGCAGAAGCCTCGCGCCTCGATATTGCGGTCGCGTTCTGGGGCGCCACACCGCACGAGCGACTTCCGCTCGATCCACGTCGCATTCCGCTGACCCGGATCATCGCCAACGTGGCGTCTGGGGGCACCAACCCCGCCGCGATCCGGGATCTGCTGCGTATGTTTGGCTCCGACCGCATCCGGCAGCTCGACGATCTTCACGCCAAGGTGTTTCTTTCGGACACCCACCTCATCGCGGGATCGGCCAACGTGTCCGCGAACGGACTGGGGCTGGAAGGAAACGAGGCGGTCGGCTGGCGCGAGGTGTGCGTTCGAACGAACGCCCCAAGCATGATGAGTGCCGCTCAGACTTGGTTTGAAAACCAGTGGAACACCAGCCGCCCCATCACCGAGACAGATTTGGCACAAGCAGATGAGGCATGGCGCCGCGCGCGCCGCACACGGCCATTCTCGCGGAGTACGCAGATCCCAGAGACCGACGGCTTGTTGACATTTGATCGCGACACGTTGAAAGGGCGACGGCTGTTCATCGTCATCTCCTCAGATCCGATGTCCACTGAGGCCAAGCGGGCGTTGGTCAAGGAGAAAAAAATCGATCCGGGCCTGGACGGCTACGAAGACTGGTCGTCCATGCCCCTGGATGCCACCCTCATCGACTTTGCGGTGACCGAGCAGAAAAACGGCCCCGCCATCGCCAAGTGGGGTGGCATGTGGGAAACGCCTGCTGATCGAAAGACGCGCCGAGCACGCACCATTGGCGATCTGATCCTGGTGCGGCCGGCGCCGCCAGGTCGCGCAATGCCGATCGACAAAGAACACCACGCGGCCTGGGAACGCGATATCCAAGTCTTGACCGAGGCGTTTCGGAAGGTGCCCCAGTTGCTTCCCAAGGGCCACGCGTGGGACGACTGGTGTCTACCCATCGAAGAGGCATGGACACACCTGCATGGGCTGCGTCATCCCAACGGTCGCGCGCCCAGCGGTGCGGACGATGTCGGCGCTCTCCCCACCTTGATCGCGGCGACCGACGATGAGGTGCATGCCGCCATCCGCGCCGTGTCAGAAAACGGACAGACGTTCACCACCGTCGAGGTCATCCGGCATCTGCTGGGAGGTCGTTACGTGAAGGACGGCCGGCGATTTGGCGCATCACGCAACACGAAATTCGGCCAGCGCCTGTCTCGCCATCGCGACGCGTTTGGCATCCGCCTCATTCGTGCTGGCGAGAGCTACGACGACCCGGACGAGGGTCCAACGACCACGCATCGGTGGGCGCTGGAAGGGCGATAGCAAGGCGAGCGCTCCTGCGCTACACAGGATGACGGGAATAACTGCACACGAAGGGGAACACGCATGGAAGTTCGTCGATGGAGGTGCTGTATTTGGGCTGCATGCGTCGCGTTGCTGGCTGGATGCGGGGAGAGTGACAACGGGCAACAGAAGTTGGCCGAACAGCAGGCGGCAAACACCGCCCTTCAGACGGAGAACCAACAACTCAAGAGCCGGGTGGCGTCGTTGGAAGCCGACGTCGCGAAGCTTTCCAACACACCGGAACGCCGGCTGTCGGAGATCACGCGGCTGATCAATGCCGGCAAGGCTACCGAAGCCTCCGCGGCCATCGCCACACTCAAGCAGGAGTTCCCTCACGCTCCGGAAGGCCCGAAAGCTGAAACGCTGCTGGCGGACCTCCAAGCCAAGACGAAGGCAGCGAAAGAAGCGGCCGAGCAAAAAGAGCGGCTGGGTTTGAAAGTCCTCAAAGAGGTGAAGGCGTTCGAGCTTCAAGGCCTCAAGGTCGCAGTCACGCCGCCTCAGATCACCGGCCAGTGGACCTTCGATTCCTACGATACCCAATATCACTATCGGGAAGCCTCTCGCGGGAGCCGCTTTCTGGTTGCGCGCCTGTCGATCACAGCGGACAAAGGGCAAAAAGATCCAGCGCTGCCAGGGTTCGCCGCGTATGCGGTCAGCGGCAAGAAGCTCATCCACCTCATCGATCTGAGCTACGAGTTTGTTCGCTGGGACGACTACGGAAGCTATCTCGGCAACGAAGCCGATTTCCGCAATGACTTCGCGCACACGGCCACTATTCCGTTCACGGTCGGCGGTGAAATTTCAGACGACAAGTTGAAGGATCCACTTTTTCTGATTGCTTCACGCAGTGGCTGTCATTCTCGAAATTACAACCGGTTCGCCAACCCTCCCGTCAGCTACTCCGGATCATGCCCGGAGATGAAGGCCGAGTTGACCGTTGATGAACTGACCTCGGACAGATACGCGATCGTCAAAATTTGGAATGTTGGCAAGCTCTGAACGTTGCCGCGCTTGCACTCCCCTAGCAGATTGGCCTCAACGATGTGAAACTTCGACCGTCAGATATTTGTATACGAGGAAGGCATGGCGGAGCACGTAGCGCTGTGGGAAGAAGTTCGCGCACCCTATCTCGGTGGCGGCATAGTGATCGGGAACGGCACATCGATGGCTTTCGATGAGCGCTTTCGCTATTCCAGCTTGTTTCGTGAGGCAGTCGATGGGGACCATATCGTCGGCGACGTCAAACAGGTCTTTGCACAGTTCGAGACTGAAGACTTCGAGCTGGTGTTACGACAGTTGGGAATCGCACGCCGCGCGTTGGAAGCACTGGGATGTGAGCCGCAGGCCGCGATCGATACGGCGTACACCTCAGTGAGGCAAGCGCTCATCGCAACGATCCGAGCAATGCACCCCAGCCACGCCGATGTCGCGGAACGACTGCCGGTCGCCGCCGACTTCATGAAGCAGTTTCGAACAGTCGCGTGCCTGAACTATGACCTCCTGGTGTACTGGGCGCTTCTGGAGGGCATGGATCAGGAAGGCACGCACCGGTTTAAAGATTGCTTTATCGGGGGCGCGCTACGTGATGATTGGGCGGAACTGCGCCGACCGTATGGACGAACCACCGAGACAACGATCGTGTGTTATCCGCACGGACACTTGGCGCTGGTGCGAAACCTCGATGGTACCGAGCGCAAACTCCGTCGCGCGTTCTTGGATCTGCTCGGCGAGATCGAGGAACATTGGAGTGAGGGTCAATGCACACCGTTGTTCGTGTCCGAAGGAACGTCGCGAGATAAAAAGCGAGCGATCGAAGGAAGCGCCTACCTGAATGTCGTGTATCGGGAAATGTTGCCGTCAGTCGCGGAACACGACGCTGACGCTGACGAACACGTGGCCCGCACGATCGTCATTCTTGGTTGGAGCGTAGGGGATCAGGACACCCATCTACTAGATGCACTCGAATTGACAAAAGTCGATCGCATCGCCGTCGGCATCTCGCCGGACATGGAAGATCTTGACGAGCGGCAGCACCAACTGCGGACCCTGTTGCGCAGACACGGACTGGCTCGAACTACCGTCATCGACTGGTTTGACTACGCGAGCCCCGGCTGTTGGATCAACGCGCCCGCAAGTGCGTAGCGATTCCAGCCGAAGTAAGCCAAGAGACAGCGCTTACCATTCGTCGTTGCCTCCAGCGACGAAATGCACATCCAGCGACGTCAACGCGATGCCCTGAGGCTGTGACGCCAGATGGGCCAATCGCTCCAACGCACCGCCGTCCAACTCTGCTGGTGCGCACGCCGACGTGGACAGACGCGACAGGACGTCTGGCGGTAGCGGGACGCTGCTCTGTAAAAAAACGAAGCGTTTTGGACCTGTCTCATTCTCCCGGAAATATGGTCGGCGCAGAGGCAGCATCGTCTCGGTCGCGACGGCGTGCAGCGAGACCACATCGTCATCAAGCTCGACGCCGTAACAACCACTGCGCCCCCATTGCAGCAGGGTGAGCCAGCCTTCGATCGGTGCATCAACTTGCAGCCGGAACGCTCTACCAATCTGGAATTCCAGCCGGGCGTCCAAGGTATCTACCAGTGAGCGTCGCGTCGTGATTCCCAGAACACCCGGGCGTGGCGCCGGCAACAGCCGCACCGCTGCGGGAGGTGCGGCAAGCATCAGTTGGATCCAGTTTGCCGCAGAGTTTTGCGGCTGGAACGCCGCGACCAAGTCGTGAGAGGTCGGGCTCAACAGAAGTGCCCGTGTCTCTTCGATCGAACGCGCGCCAGGCAACCGCTGCTGGAAGATGGCGACCAGACGATCGAAACGAGCCGCCGGCACGTCGCCCGGCTCGCGTGTCTCGTCGCCGAAGATCCAGTGCCCAATCGCCTTCGCTGTGATGCCCGGCGAATCCTTTTCCGTGGCGAACTTGCGGCCAAGTTCGGCGTCGCTATGGACGTCAGCGCTCATGTGGTAGAGGACGCCCAGCTTGGCCTTCAAGTGGGCGATGTGGACTGGCGGGATGTGATGAGTGGTCACGACGACTCCGGTCAAACCTTCCGATCTGGAAGGTATTCACCTCTCCAGCCCAAATCCATGGGTTCATAGATTTGCATCACCCCAACCCACCTGGAGAAGGTGATGCGCCACTACCGCGGAACCCACCCCACCCGTGACGTCGAGCTGCACCTCGATGAGGTCACCGGCGTCGCCTATGTCTCGCTCGACCCAGCGGTCTCCGAACGCCTGCGCGCGCTGTCCTGCTTCGGTCAGCTGCCGGGGGAAACGACACACAACCATGTCGCCCGACTGCGCCGCGAAGCTTACCGGTGTCTGCCGAGCGACCTGCTTGGTGTCTTCGAGTGCGTGCGCAGCGGTGTGTTCGCGCCGACCGCTTTGGTCCTCGATGGACTGCCCAGCGATCCCGTGGTTTCGGCCCCGGCGCCCGGCGAAGCGGTGCGGACCTACAAGCGCACCGATCTCAGTGAAGTGCTGCTGGTGATGTTCGGGACACTGGCTGGAGAACCGTACAGCCTGGCCGGAGAAGGGACACGGTTGGTCAACGACCTGATCCCGACGCAAGCCGATCGCCGACGTCTCACCGGCAATGGTTCTGAGGTGCGTTTGGGCATGCACACGGAAAACGCGGCGCACCGCTGGCTGATTCGCGATCGCGATCTGTCGCCGCACGCGCTGATGCTGCTGGGAATCGCAGCGCCGGACATCGGTGCACCGCGCACCTTGGTTGCCAATGGACGCTTGGCGACGACCCTCGTGAGTCCCGCCGATCGCGCGATCTTGCGGGGACCGAGTGTGCGCCTCGCCCTGCCCTTGCGACAGCGCCGCGGGACCGAGGTGCTTCGCGCGCAGGCATCGCCGATTCTGACGGGTCCGGAAGGCGCGGAAATCGTCACAGCGGCGTTCTACGGGGACATGATGGAACCGGTGAATGAACGCGCCCGGCAGGCACTGGAGGCATTCGAAGGCGCATTGGAATCGTGTGCCGCAGCCTTGACCATCGTTCCCGGCATGCTCGCCTACATCCCCAACAGCTACACGCTGCACGCGCGGGACAGCTTCGCGCCACAGTTCGATGCGCAAGGACGGGCTCGGCGCTGGCTGCAGCGCATCTTCCTGACAACCCGGCTCGATGCGTTCCAAATGGCCGGCGCGCTGGAGCAGCGGGTGTTCGAGCTGCCCGAGCTTGCGCCACAATGAGGTTGATGGCCAATACCAAGCCCCCTGCCGCCGCGCGCTTGCGCGCGGTGCTCAACAACAGTCCGACCGGCGAAGCGCCGGTCGGGTTGTACGACGTGATCCGCAACGAACGGACCGTTCGCCTGGGATCCGATCACGCTCGGGCCGAAGCCCGCATGGTGTCGTTGCACGAAGGCTTCCACGCCTTTCTCAACGCAAGTACCACCTTCGGCAACGCCATGACGTTCGCGGCCGCACTGGCTGAAATTGACGAACCGGGCTTCGCCGATTGGGTCGAGAAGATGATCGGTGCCTCGGTCGAGACCCACGAAACCTACGCCACGGTCGCCGCGTTGTGTGCCGCGTCGCACGGCCAACTTGATGCCTCGCTGCTCGCTCCGTATCCGGACTACCACGAGTTCCTCGAACGCTTTGCGCGGGTCTTCGGTGCCGAGCAGCCCGTACTGACGGCCTTGGCCCTGACCTCATGCGCCCGAGTCGCAATGCAAACGTCCATCTTTGAACACATGCTCGCCGTCCCCTGTGAGGACTGGCCGTCGCTGACGTGGCCTCAGGTGCAACGCCCGGATTGGCGGTTCGCGCAACTGCTGCAACCGGCACCTGTGGCCGCCGCGCTCGAATCTGTCAACCGTGCGCTCGCGGACATGAGCGGACCTCTGACCCGACTGCGCGAACCCGGCATCGATCCGTTGCACGCCAAGCAATTGCTGGCTCGGGCACCGATCGAGGCTGTCGAAATCCTCAATCAGGTTTCATACGCTGCCTTCGCGGAGGCATTGGGCAGATCAGGTGCGCCCGCTCCTGGATACGACGACCAGCGCAAAAGCCTGCTCGAACTCGTCGGCCGCCTCCAGGCCTACGCCGGCAATCGGCTGACGATGACGTTCACCGTGCCCGAAACCCTCGATGAAGACGTCACCGCCGTGATGGCGAACTACCGCCACGAACGACTGGAGCTGCGAGAGGGTCGCGACGACGCGCTGTTTGTCGATGTCCGGCAACATGGCGCGCAACTCGTCGAACCGTTTGTCGGCAACTTCGAGCAGGCAGGCTACGTGCAGTTCGTCGCGATGCCGAAGGCAAAGGCCGTCGCCCTCTACGCAACGGTCGGCGGTCAGGAAGAACTGAAGGCCTTTCCAGGTGAGGTGCTGACCGGCTTGCGTCGGCGCTACATGCCGCCGAACGGATCGCCAGTCGTTCAGTTCCTGCTGGTTCCGCTGCCGCTGCTGGCCGACACGCTGTCACACAACGCACCTGTCCGGCTCATTACCATGGCCTCTCTATCGGCATGGGACACACCCGCATGGGTCGAGGAATGGGAGCGGTATGCCGCCCCCTTGGCGCCGCGATGGCTGGTGGAAGCGGATACCGACCCGTTCGAACTCATCGACGACCTCGCGGCTTCTGGCGCGACCGTGCAGATGTCGTTCGTACGGTTCCGCGCCGGCGCCGACAGCAACGCCAGCCTGATCGAAATCTTATGCATGGTCAGCTCGCTGCGACCCAACTGCGCCTACGTGCTGCCGTGCAGTGCGCCCACGCGCGAAGCCATGGCGGCATACGCCCAGCGCAAGGGGTTCTCGGTCGATTTCGACCCGGCATTCCTTCAAGATTGGCGCACACTGCTGACACCTGCGATCAGTCATCTGATCCGAGAAGAAGCACGCTTCGGCAACCGATTCTGGGAATACGCAGGTTCCGGCGCCGACCAGGCTTAGCCCATCGCGCATCGATAAACTCATCGCGCTCAACTCGTGCGCATGCTCCTGACGCGACGTACCCAAGCATGGTGTCCCAGCAAGCGCTCAACACGGCCCAGATGCCGTTGTAATCCCGCGACAACAGCTGGCAGCTCCTCGATGCTCGCCGCATAGCTTCTCTGCCCAAACTCCAGTCCGAGGCGATTCCAAGCTGCTTCCGCCGTCGCATGTGCCCGCGTGACGTGATCGTGGACCTTTGGGGCAAGCGAGGGATGCTTGTCCTCCATCACGGTCTCAGCCATCGCGATCAGAAAGGTGATGCGAACCAGCGGCGATGGATGGCTGCCGATCACGCCAACGCGGCCGTCGCCCTGTCCAAGCAGGAAGAACACGAAGCTCATCGCGTAGCACAGGCGGCCGAGCAGATCGAGATCCGGTTCTGCGCTCTTGCACATGAGCTGGCGCACAAACCGATCGCGCTGACGTTTCGTGTTCATTGCGTAGCTCCACAGAAAGCCGAAAGCGGTGCGATCTGCCTGAAGCTCCCAAGCCTGAGTCACTCGCCCCGGCAAAGCTTCTCTCGCGATGCCCATTTCATGCAGCCTGAGACCCCGCGCAAGGTGCATCGCTTGTGTATGCCCCTGAACCACGTGACCGATCTCATGCGCAAAGATGAAAACGGTCGCCAGCTCCGCGAGGGTCACGGCCAGGATGCGTTGCCAGCGGTGCTCGGGCATGCTTTGCCGCAGCAGCGATTCGATCGCAGCGGCAAGCTCGGTCGGCGCATCCGAGGAGGCCGGCAGCGCCAGCGGCATCTGATAGTCGCCGGGGTCAGGTCCCTCCCCATCCAGCTCTGGATCACTGGAAAAAGGGTTTGTTGACCGCACGATCTCGAAGAAGGCGGCCAACAACAACGCCGGCACAGCTGCAGACAACACCACATGGTGTTGTTCGCCCTCGCTGTAGGCGTAGGCGTCGAAGTCTCGCGAAGCCACATAGCCCACCGTCACCTGATTGGCGAGATGCTCCGCGCCAGCCTTCGCGGCGAACGCGCGCACGCACAGCTGGGCGACTTCCAATGGCTGCGTCAGGACAGCCCTCAGCGAGTCGCTCAGGAGTGAAGGATCGAACGGGGGATCATCGGCTGGCACAGCGTCTTCCCACGTGGCAAGGCGCCAAGATTCGCAAAATCTCCCTCCCAAAGACCACCGCCATCGAGCACGTCGCCTTGGCGCTGGGATACATGCTTGGCCCCGGCGACACCCATTGAGGTGCGGTGAACCGCCTGCGAATCGATCGACATCGCTGGGTCGCTGCTAAGCGGAAGCGGATCCATTCGCCAACTCATGCAGCACCTCGCTATGGAGGTCGCGACGGCGCGCAGTCGAGACCGAGAAACCAAACTAGGATCACGTTCGCCAGCACGCGATGAAGCGCTCAATAGCGGTCGAATCCGTTGGCAAAAATCAGATCCGACGAGCGATAGACGATGGCATCAAGCCCCGAGAAATTCGCGGGGATCACGACGTCCGGCGCGTCCACCTTGTCGCAATGGAGCACCGAGACCAGCGTTGCATCGGTCGCCCCGCTTGCGCTCCAGTTGACGGTCACATCAGCCCATGTCGGCAGCGACGCCGAAGGATGTGCACCCGAGATCTGGCGCAACGTGACTGGCGAGAACCCGCGAACCGCATCGGAAAGCGGGTCAAACTCTTGACCAACGGCAAACGCGGGGCCTGTGGCAGCGACAACGTAGAGTCGTGCGCGGCAACGGGTTGTTTCCATTGTCGCCTGGGCGAACTGCAGCGTGAGATTGCCGGACGCGCGAACGACATCGCCGTCGCGTAACGCCGATGCCGCCGAAAACTCGTGGCGGTGAACGATGTGCCACGGCACATCGCCGGCAGGAAACAGGTCGTACGACGTATCGACGCTTGCCAACGTGGATGGCGCATTGATGGGAAACTTTCGCCCACTTCGGGAAAACTGGAGCGCACCCACGCGGCTGGTGAACGCCTGTGCCATGTAGCTGCTTCCCAAGGCATAGGCGATCGATCGAATCCGCAATGCAGTCGGCACGGTTCCGGTGTGTAGGTATCGGATCGTCCCCATCAAGGTCAGCTTCGGCACGGCGCTGCCCACGTACTCCCGGGGTGCAACGTAAGAGTGCAGGGTCCAGTCGGGGGACTGTGTTTCCACGAACACGTAGTGACCCGCAAACGCACGCTCGGTGCCGGCAAGCGCAGCAAACTGCGCCTGAGCCGCGACAAGATCACCCGGCTCAACGGAGGTCTCGACGGCGTCACCAATTGGCGTGAGCGAATCTGGCGGACACTTCGGGCAGACAGGAACCGGCACGTTGTCGATCTCCGGGCCGTTTTGCAGCGCTTGGCTCAACCCGAGTGCATTGACGTCAGGCGACCCTGTGGGTCGATAGATCTCGACCGTCAGATGACCGTCATAGGCCTGGGACTCCACGCGAACCACTTGTCCTACAGCCGTGTGGCGCGCCTGGAGGGTAAATCGATAGGTACCCGGCGTTGCCACCGTCAACATCCCACTCACGTTCAGCGGCATTCGCCCATTGTCTCGGCCAGCAAGGTGCTGCTTTGCATACGCCGAGAAACGCGTCACCGGATTCTGGTTCAACTGGTACGCAAGCAAAGCATAGACCGGCGCTGGCCCGCATCCAGCGACACCGACCGCGCAGGTTTCTTCGATCGCCTCCAACTGTCCAAACGCACGCACGACATCTCCGGCTTGCAACTCGATTGCGACGGTTTCGCTGCCACTGGCAGTACGGCGCGATACCTGCGACACCTCGTAGACAGGCGCGTAGTCGCTGTCCAGAAGCCCATCCACCGGGCGGACCGCCGACGAACTACCGGAAGCCCACATCCAGACTTCGGCACGAACCGAGCTTGTCAGCACCATGAGAACGACCGCGGCGACAGCAAGCTTGGTGCGTTTTTCGGTTCCGACATGCAAACGCTTGAAGAAACGATAGTTGGGCTGGATCATCGCTCCATCCTGGCGCAAGGGATCTATCAACAATGCCGCGTCGGCGACAAACCTCCCATCTGACGCTTGTTCTCTCGTGAACAATGTATGGTGCCGAATCTCTGGCTCCCGACGCGTGTTGGCGCGCGCTAAAAGCTGACCATCCCTGCGCGTTGAAGATTGACCAGGGATGGAAGCCGTGGGGAAGCTCCCCTGGCTGGCTCGAAGTGTAGAGTTTTTGACTCAGGAAGGTATGTCGTTGACCTCCTTGGCCGCGCTTTCGCGGCTTTGTTCACGCGCTTTGATACGAGCTTTGGCTTTGCTGCTGCTGTGGCGGAAGCGGTAGGACTCGTTGCCGGTCTCGACGATGTGGCAATGGTGGGTGAGCCGGTCCAGGAGCGCGGTGGTCATCTTCGGATCGACGAACACGTGAGCCCATTCGCCGAAGACCAGGTTGGTGGTGATCAC
>JAJDFE020000347.1:0-38528 GCA_021527465.2 Geoglossum glabrum | reverse complement strand
CTTGGGGGTACTGAAGGAAAGACATGGCTGACACCACCTACAAGATAGTCGAAACGGATAACTTTGACAGTGACTGGCCAGCGGAACGTTTCGTCGAGCCACTTCCGCCACTCAAGAGCCGGGAGCACGCGGAAGCAATTGTTGCAGTTTTGCTACTGGGGTTACCTGAGATGTACCCAAGGTTTTGGAAAGTTGTGAAGGATGACTATAGGCTTCGCCCCGGATTCGAGCTCTAGTCCGACACGTCAAGCCCTGTTACACACCCTAACAATTCCCCTCCAAATACTTGAGCGAAACCCATTGCGCACCCCCGGCGGCTCGCGTAATATTCATTCATCCCGACGCCACGGGACACACCCTACGTCAGGTTCGGCGTTAAGATCCTGACAACCCTTTCCCTACCTGGAGTTTCTCATGCAAAACACCCGCCTCGCCCTGATCGCCATTTCCGCTGCCATGCTGGGCGGCCTGTATCGCAACGCCGACGCCGACACCGTCACTGCCGCCGACGCCCCTGCCAAGGCACCCAAGAAGGAAACCCAGTACGAAACCGTCAAGATGGACGACGGCCGCGTCGTGGACTTCGCCGGCAAGCGCAAGCTGATCAAGGAATCCCTGGTCTCTGACTCCGGCGCCATCCAGGTCCGCCTCGACTTCCGCAACGGCGAGACCCGCCTGTTCACCATCCCAACCGCTCTCCAGTCCAAGTTCGCTGCCCACGGCGCCGAGCAGAAGCTGGGCGACGAGATCGCCGGTCTGGACGACACCGAAGACTGCGTCCTGGCCATCGACAAGCTCATGGAACGCCTGGAAGCCGGCGAATGGGGCGTGAAGCGCGAAGCCGGCGGCATGGCTGGCACCTCGGTTCTGCTCCGCGCGCTGATCGAAGTCTACGCGGGCAAGAAGACGGCCGAAGAGCTGAAGGCCTTCCTGGCCGACAAGACCATGGCCGAGAAGCTCGCCCTGCGCAACAACCCCAAGATCAAGCCCGTCGTGGACCGCATCGAAGCCGACAAGGCCGCGAAGAACAGCAAGGTCGACTCCAGCGCACTGCTGGCCGGCCTGGGCGACTGAGCTCTCTTTCTCGGAGACTGACTGCCTACAAGAGAACACTTTGCCGTTTCCTTGTTAGGTAAGAGAGTCGCAACGCCCCGCTGGATGGCCTCCACGTCGGGGCGTTGCTTCGTCCGGGGCTGATAGAACTGGGTTGCATTAATTCCGGGGGATTATATAATATTAATACCGCCGGATAATTCCATCCAGGCGGCTAACTGGAGGCCAATCCAAATGTCAGACTTTTCTGATCTCGACTCTCTCTTGACTGAATCCGTCGCCCTGCGTGACAAGGCCGCAACGGCCAAGAAAGCCCAAGCCGCACAAGCCCGCGGGTTCTCGGGCTACTCTCCCAAGGAAGCTCAGGAAGCGAATGCAATCGTCGCGAACTGGGACCGCGAGCAAAACTGGATTCCCGTCCAGGATATCGCAGTGTACCACGCCTACACCTGTGACTGCGGCGCCCGCACCGAGATCTTCCATCGCTTCATGCAGCGCCAGGATCACAAGCGCACGTCGGCACGACGTTGGGAAACCGTGGAAGAAATCACCGACCACCTGCCTCGCGCGAGCGCTTTCCAGGAATTCTCCACCACCATGTGCACCGCCTGCGCTCACGAGTACCAGTTCGAGGCAGAGAAAGCTCTCCCGCTGGAAGAGTTCTTCAACTCGGTAGAGATTATCTGCGGGGAAGTCGTCGAGGATGCAGAAGCCGAAATCGACACGGCCCGGCCTATAGAGGAAGACACGATGGCGATGGAAGCCACACTCGAAGGCACTTACTTCCCAGCCCGCTTTATGGAAGTGGTGTGATGTCAGTTCTAACATTTGACACACGCGTCTGCGGCATCCCTTGTCAAGTCGAAATCGTCAGCGCCAGTCGTGGTTATGCTGGTTCTTACTGTGAACCTCCCGAAGTCCCCGAGATTGAATGGATTCTCCTCGATCGCAAGGGCTATCGCGCGGAGTGGCTTGAACGGAAAATGACTCCCACGCAACAAGCCGAGATCGACCAACAAGCCTGCGATGCAGTGCACGAATACCGTGAAAGCCTGAGCTATGATCCAGACTGACCTCCACCCCGGCGCAGGCGCCGCCATCATCTTCCTGCTTATCTGCATCGCAGGCGTCGTCGGCCATTACGACTACACCGACACGGCCACTTACGAATGCTTCCGCAAGGGCGGGAATTATGATGAGAAAACTGACCTGTGCGTCATTCCTGAAGAGCAAAAGCCGGAAATCTACGGCCATCCCTTTCCACCCAGGAGCAAGTAATGCAAAACATTCCTGAAAACGAGACCATACTCATGGTTCTTATGCGTCGCGACGGATTGACACAATATGAAGCCGTGGAAGCTCTCAACGAAGCTCGGCAGCTGGTTCGCGACGGCGCCGATCCCGAAGAAGTTCTGGCCGAAGAGTTCGGCTTGGAACCCGACTACATCTTTGAATTACTTTAACCCAAGGAGAACCTCCCATGCCCCTCGCCCGTAAGCAATTCGACGCCATCGCGTCCGCCCTTGTCGCGCACCGCCAAGTCCTCGTGGCTCGGAAGTGCGACGCCATCTCCATCGCCGCCGTGGACACGCTGGCCATGAAGCTCGCCTATCAGCTCAAGGGCTCCTGCGGTGGCTTCAAGCATGAAGAGTTCATGAAGGCCGCCGGTTGCACCAGCAACCCCATGGGCACGGCACTGTCTGCCATGCAGCAGGGGATGGAAAATGAGTGACACCAAACTCCCCCGCGGCAAGCCCCCTTCCGCCATTCCCCGTGTCGAGAAGTCCCTCTCACTCCCCTCGGACATTTGCGCGCAGGTCGATCTGCAGCTGTTCTCCGAGCTGGAAGGCAAGGTCCCCCACGGCGCGTGGTCCCGGCTGGTCGGCACGCTACTCACGAAATTTCTGGCTGATCTGAAGGAGAAAAAGCATGGCCAATCTTGAACGGCTGAAGGAAACGCTGCGCGTCGCCAAGGCAATCAATCCCAAGGCGTTTAACTTGGAGACCTACGGCCGCACTGGCGTTAACTACGCTGATGACTGGTGTGGTACCGTCGCCTGCATTGTCGGCTGGGCCGCCCGCGATCCATGGCACCGCAGACAAGGCCTTGGCGTCCGTCCTCACGCCGACGGGCAGGGTTCCGTTATCACCTACGGCATGCAGCACGGCTGGGGCGCTCCCGAAGCCTTCTATGAACTCGGCAAGGCCGACTACGCCGACCTCTTCATGCCCGAGGGCGAAGACGGCGACGATTCCCTGTCCGGCCGCATCCAACGTCTGGAAGCGTACATCACTCAAGAGGAAACAGCACAAAATGCCGAAGCAGCAAACAAAGCCGCAACCCGAACTATTCGGCGTCTCGATCTCGATCGACCCTGACGTAACTTTCGGCATCACTGAGTTCACTTCCCCTTCCCACTGCCGCATGTCCCAGGAAACCTACCATGCTCTCCGATCCTTCCATAACCGCCCTCAAGGCCCAGCGCAAGTCGCTCAACACGCTCGGCCGCCGGCTGGCCTTCCTCCAGGCCCGGGAGCACAAGAACTCCTACGACACGGCCGAGATCAAGGCGATTCAGTGGGTGCTCCAGCAGCATCCCCGAAACCGCAAATCCCTCTCCAACTCACAGTCTTTGGAAAGTACCTATGAATAACGCAACTGCCCAAGCGTCGGCCCTCAACGCCGACCAGGAAGCCGCCGTCTCCGCGATGGAAGATTTCCTCTCCCTCCCCGGCACCCTTGACGAGCCCTTCTTCCTCCTGATCGGACCCGCCGGGACGGGGAAGACATTCTGCATCAAGGAACTGATCCCCCGGATCAAGGGCCGCATCGCCTTCACCGCCCCGACGAACAAGGCAACCAAGGTCCTCCGCGAATCCGTCACGACCAGGGAATATCGCCCTGAGTGCAGGACCATCTACTCCCTCCTGGGGCTGAAGCTCGAAACCTCGGGCGAGATCAAGGAAATCTCCACCCCCGAAGAGCAGGTCGACCTGACCAAGTACAAGTGCGTCGTCGTGGACGAGGGGTCAATGCTGAATTCCCAAGTCATGACATACATCAAGCGTGCCGCTTATGACAACGGCGTGCGCTTTATCATCATGGCCGACTTCTGTCAACTCCCGCCCGTGAAGGAAACCGCCTCGGCTGCCGCTGCCATCGCCCGTCGTGCCGAGCTGATCAAGGTCATGCGTCATGACAATGATATCCTGGCATTGGTGACGGATATCCGTGGCCGTCAGAACCATCCCGCGCCGTCGATCAAGCTGGCTTCCGCCAATGACGGCAGCGAAGGTGTGTGGGTGCTCGGCGCAGACTTCTCTCGCTCGATTCGCAAGGCCGCACAGGCACCGAACTCCGGTTTCCTGGAAGGCAAGACGAAGGCCATAGCGTGGAGGAACATCACTGTCGATTCCCTGAACCGAGAAATCCGCACGCAGCTCTTTCCTTCCGAAAACGGCGACGCCGTTGACTTCTTCCTCCCCACCGACCGCGTAACCCTCCTGTCCCCGGCCAAGGACCTCCAAGACGAACCGATGGCCAGCACCGATGACGAAGGCACCGTCAACCATGTCTCCATTTCCCCGCACCCTAAGTACCCCATCTTTACCTGCTGGTGCCTATCCGTTACACTGGATACTGGGCAGATGGTGTCCCTGTGGGCAATTCATCCCAGCTCCCTTCGGGAGTTCGGAATCGAGAAGGAGCGCCTCGCCGCCGAGGCCCGGGCCAACGGGCGCCTTTGGAAACGCTTCTGGGAATTCTCCGATGCTTTCCATTCCGTTCGCCATGCTTACGCGACAACCGCCCACAGGGCACAAGGTTCCACGTATGATCGTGTATATGTGGATTGGCGAGATATTCTCCTGAACCGCGACCGCAAGGAAGCATTCAAGTGCCTGTATGTCGCGTGCTCCCGTCCCCGTCAACGACTGTTCCTCAACTGAAAGGCACCTGCCATGTACTCCGCTGAAACTTCCGAAAAGGTCCGCGTGTGGCGCGAACGCGCTGCCGCCGGTACCCTCACCCTCGACGAGATGAAGGAGGTCATCACCCACCTCCGCGCTGGTCGTGCCGCTGCCGCTACTGCCCCCGATGGCTCGAAGAAAAAGACCACCGCGCAGAAGAAGGCTCCCATCAATTCTGACGACCTGCTCAAGGGTTTGGAGTAACTGCCATGAAACTGATCGTTGTAATGACCAAGGACGGGCTGGAAGAACTGGCCAATGGGCGTACTGCACGTTACTGCTACGTACTGACACCGGCCGAAGAGTGGAAAGACATGAAGCCTTACTACGACAAGCAAGGCGGCACCAAGGTCGGCGAAGTAGAACTCGACCTCCCTTCCCGCGAAGACGCCGTCAAGGCCATCCTCCCCTTCATGGACGCAGAGAAAGCCGCCATCATGGAGAAGGCCTGGAAGGAGTGCGCCGAAGTGGACGAGCGGAAGCAGAGCGTGTTGGCGCTGGAAGCTCCGAAATCGTCCAACCTTCCCCACATGGACGACGATATCCCCTTCTAAGGAGCCCACATGTCCCAGCGTCCCATGTTCCCCCACACCATCGACAGCACCATGCTGTCAACCTTCCGCTCCTGCCCCCAGA
Source organism: Geoglossum glabrum (assembly GCA_021527465.2). Classification (NCBI taxonomy): domain Eukaryota; kingdom Fungi; phylum Ascomycota; class Geoglossomycetes; order Geoglossales; family Geoglossaceae; genus Geoglossum; species Geoglossum glabrum. The sequence goes on along the minus strand of JAJDFE020000347.1, from coordinate 32,870 downwards.
AGATGTTCCGCACCTATGTGGAGCACTGGAAGCCGAAGTCGGAATCCGTCCACCTTCGCGCCGGCGGCGCATTTGCCAAGGGCATTGAAGTTGCCCGGAGGGAGTTCTATGAAAAAGGGGAAAAAGCAGAAGTTGCAGAGGCTCTTGGCATCGCAGCCCTCCTCTCGCATTATGGCGACTTCTCGCCCCCTCCGGAGTCAGCTAAGTCTCTCGCACGAACCGCCGGTGCCCTTGAATTCTACTTCGAACAATATCCGCTCGGGAATGATGGCGCTGACCCGATCACTCTTTCCAGCGGAGCTAGAGGGATCGAATTCAGTTTTGCAGAGCCACTGGGAATCAACCACCCAGTAACCGGCGCGCCGTTGCTCTATACGGGCCGCTCCGACATGATAGCTCACTTCGCCGGTGGCATCTACGTCTACGATGAGAAGACCGCCAGCTCCCTGGGCGCCACCTGGTCCCGTCAGTGGGAAATGCGCTCCCAGTTCACCGGCTATACCTGGGCCGCACAGCAGATGGGCCTGGAAGTCTCCGGCGTGATCGTGCGCGGCGTTAGCATCCTGAAGACCAAGTACGACACTCTCCAAGCCATCACATACCGCTCGAAGTACGAAGTCCAGCGCTGGCTCGACCAAGTCCATCGGGATATCGCCCGCATGATCCGCTGCTGGGAAGATGGTTACTGGGACTACTCCCTCGACCACGCCTGCGCAGAGTACGGCGGCTGTGCGCTGGAGCGTGTCTGCAAGTCCGCAAATCCCGAGACGTGGCTGCCTATGTACTTCGAACGCCGGGTGTGGGACCCGCTGGCCAGGGCGGAGAAGAGCGTGGAGCAGTTTGAGGCAGAGTGGGGGTATACATCATGACACCAGCACAAAAAGATCGCCTGCGGAACACTCGCCCAAAAGCGTACCTCTATACCATGGACAATACGGAAGGTATTCGCAGTAACACTCCGCTCCTGTGCCTTACCACAAGCCCAGGAAACCCATTCGGCGTCCCTGGTGAAGACTACAGTGCAGAATATCCTGTAACTCGGGAGAAGATGTACACTGAAAAACAGGTCCGTCGAATTTTGTCCGGGGATTAATATTTCTTAATCCCGCCGAATATATGGCCCACTACTTCCTCGGCAATCGCCTACTCGCCACTGGCCCGCAGCCCATGTGGTCAGACGACTCGCCGCAGTACGACAACCAGATCTATATCTGCCCCGTGTGCGGTGATCCCTGGGCACGCGTCGCCGTCAGCGATAACGCGCAATGGTATCCTATCCGTGTCCCGTGCGCGAAGCACACCTGGAACAGCGAAACACTCGGCGGAAGTTTCATCCGCCCATGGCGCAGGGGGTTTGGCGAGTTACCCCAAGCCGTGATTGCATATGAACTCGATCTTCTTTTGAAGGAAATTGAAAATGAATCAGTTTGAAAACACCTACAAAACCGCTGGCTGCCGCATGGGCGAGACGCGTACCCTCGCGGGCGGGATCGTAGAAGAAGGTACGCAGAACCTTCCTCGCGACCTGACCCCTGCCGAAGCCTCCAAGCGCCGGCTCCGCGAAGCCCTTGAAGCCCAGGACGATCTCGAAGCCAAGATCTGCCAATCCCAAATCGGCCTCGCTGCCCTGGCCCCTTCCCTCAAAGGCCTGCTCAATTCCCAGCAACAGCTCGTCGGGGAGTTCCTCCGTGCCGTCCGTGCCGACTGCGCCTCTTCCCCTTCCCGCGTGTTCGAGACCCTGCAGGGCTGCATCGCCAAAGCTACAGAGGCCGAGCGCACCCTCCAGACGTCGGAGAACATCCGTGGCTTCACCCGCCTGGAGGAAAAGCTCGCTGACATCCTCATCATGACCCTCAGCCTCGCCGACACCAAGCACCTCCGCTTGGCTGATGCCTTCGACGCGAAGATGCGTTACAATTTCACCCGGCCACCATCGCCCGGCCAGCGTATCGACTAACCAACCTTCCCAGGAGCTGCCATGATCCTCAACATCCTTATTGTCCTCGGCGCCTTGTTCGCAATTGGTGTTGTCGCCAATGTGCTCGCTGAGATCATCGCAGCTTTCTGGTCCGCATTCACCGATCAGGAAAATTAAATGACAGAAAAGTACATTGCCGCAGATGGCAGCATTATCGATCCGACCCCAGTGAGCAACGAACTTGCCGGAGTGAACGTGATGCTCATGGGTCCAGCCGGCACGGGCAAAACCCATTCCATTGGAACCCTGGTCGACTCCGGCATCGAGGTCTTCTATCTCGCCCTGGAGCCCGGCCTGGAATCTCTCCTGGGCTACTACAAAGACAAGGGCAAGCCAATTCCGGACAATCTCCACTGGCACACCCTCGCCTCGCCAAAGGCCAGTTTCACCGAACTGATCACCACGGCCGAAACGATCAACAAGCTGTCGTTCGAGGCACTGACCAAGATGACCGACCCCAACCGGGGGAAGCACAATCAGTTCATTGAACTCCTCACCGCCCTGAACAACTTTCCCGACGACCGCACGGGGCAGAAGTTCGGCGCGGTGGACAGCTGGGACACCAAGCGGGCCCTGGTCATCGACGGTCTCACCGGCATTGGCCGCTGCGCAATGTCCTTGGTCGTCGGTGGGAAGCCCGTCAAGAACCAAGCCGACTGGGGCGTCGCTCAAGACCAAGTTGAGAAGCTCCTCCGCATGCTCTGCGAAAGCTGCGACTGTCACTTCGTCTTGATCAGCCATGTGGAACGCGAAACCGATGCTGTCCTGGGTGGGACCAAGGTCACCATGTCCACGCTCGGCGTGAAGCTTGCCCCCAAGTTGACGCCGATGTTCTCTGACATCATCCTGACTGTCCGCAACTCCGACAAGTGGAACTGGGACACCTCCAATCCCCAGGCCGACCTCAAATCCCGCAACCTCAAGATCGCAGGGTCCCTTGACCCCTCCTTCGCCCCGATCATCGCCAAATGGAAGGCCCGCCAAATCGCATAAACTTCCCAAATTCCCATTGACACCTGACCCCCATTCCGCGACAGTAACTATTCCTGCTCTGTAGTGCGCGGGAATCTTCCCAAACCTCAATCCTCTCAAAGGTCCATACCATGTCCTCTTTCGATCCCAACCAGTTCCTCGACGTCCAGATCACCGAAGCCAACGACACCAAGCTCGTCCCCGTACCCGAAGCCGAATACACGGCAGTGATCGACAAGGTCACCACCCGCGCCTGGCAGGGCAAGGCCGATCCCTCGAAGTCCGGTGTGACCCTGGAAGTTCTCTGGGATATCGACGACACCGCTCTGAAGGCTGAACTCGGCCGTGACAAAATCACTGTCAAGCAAGGCATCATGCTCGATCTGACCGAATCCGGTTCCTTCGACATGGGCAAGGGCAAGAACGTCGGCCTGGGCCGTCTGCGTGAAGCGCTCGACATGAACAAGCCCGGCGTGCCTTTCGCCTTTTCCATGCTCCCCGGCCGCGTTGCCACCGTCAGTGTCAAGCACCGCATCGTCGAAGATACCATCTATGCCGAAGTCCGCGGCGTGGCTCCGATGGCCTGATAGCCAGTTTTCGCAGAGGCTCATGTCTCTTTCGGGCCAGTGCTGCAAGGTGCTGGCCCTTTTTTATTCTTAGCGGGTGGGGGATGGTTAAGCTAGGGCCGTAGGACGCACGAACGGGGTCGGTACATAGAATGGTATTCCCGGCACGTTTAACCCCCCGCCCCGGCCCGATTTGCCCGGTCGGCGCCCCATTCCCGGCCCACGTTTTCCGCCCCCATCCCGCCCATTTATCCCCGGAGATATTTCATGCGACTGATCCCCCTAAAATCCCTCATTATCCTGGAAAATCGTCAACGCCAGGAATTCAATCCCGACCATCTGCAGGAGTTGCGTAACTCCATCGTGTCGGGCGGGTTGCAGCATGCGCCAGTCGTGCGTCAGACGCCTGAAGGCGATGTGCTGGTATCCGGCGAGTCGCGGACAAAGGCGATCGAGGAGATTCACTTCCTCGGCGAGCAGTTCAAGTACGACAATCAGATCGTGCCGGAGGGTATGCTGCCTGTGGTTTCCCTTGGCGAACTCTCGGAACTGGAAGCCGAAGAGGCCGAGCTGGATGAAAATCTCAAACGCAAAGATCTGACGTGGCAGGAACTGGCGGCGGCGACGCAGCGGTTGCACAATCTCCGCGTCAAGCAAAATGCCTTGGTCCGTGAAAAGGAAGCCGAACAAGGTGATCTCGAATCGACGGCCCCTGTGACTCCCCTGCACACCGTCGCCGACACCGCCAAGGAACTCAAGGGCCGTTCAGACGGCGCCTACCAAGACGACGTTCGGAAGGAAATCATCGTCGCCAATCATCTGGACAACCCGCTGATCGCCAAGGCCAAGTCGGCTGACGAGGCGTTCAAGATTCTCAAGAAAGAAGAGCAGCGCACGCAGAACATCGCCCTGGCCGTGGCTGTCGGCAAGACCTTCTCCCATGATATGCACCGCATCTTCCACACGGATTGCCTGTCCTGGATGGCACAGCCAGAGAACGTGGAGCAATTCGATGTGATTCTGACTGACCCGCCCTATGGCATGGGGGCAGATTCCTTCGGTGATGCTGGTGGCAAGCTCTCTGGCATCGAGCATCACTACGACGATTCCCTGGAGTCCTGGATGACCCTCATGGAATCCTGGACTAAGCTCTCTTTCCAGATCGCCAAGCCGCAAGCCCATGCCTATGTCTTCTGCGATATCGACAACTTCGGCATGCTCAAGGATATGATGAAGCTCGCTGGCTGGTATGTCTTCCGCACCCCGCTGATCAACCACAAGATCAACTCCGGTCGCGTTCCCCTCCCTGACCGTGGTCCCCGTCGCCAGTACGAAATCATCCTCTACGCAATCAAGGGCAATATGCCTGTCACCCACATCTACAGCGACGTGATTTCCTCCACTGCCGACGAGCAAATGTCTCACGGCGCGCAGAAACCCGTCGCGGTGTACCAGAACCTCCTGCAACGCAGCGTCAAGCCCGGCATGTCCGTGATCGACTGCTTCGGCGGTTCCGGCACCCTCCTACCTGCGGCCCACTCCTACCGCTGCAAGGCCACCATCCTCGAGCAAAATCCCGAGTACTACGCCCTGTGCCTGAAGCGCGCGAAGGAACTCCGGGACGCCGATGAAGCCGGCGCGGGTCTCATGGAATTGGCATCTCTCTAAGGACCCACCATGCAATCCATCCGTCCCAATGGCCCCTGCCCGGCCAAGATCATGGTCGTGCTCGACTTCCCCTCCGAGCGCGACGCTAACTCCGGTCAGATCCTGTCCGATTACGCCGGTACTGAATTCGGCAAGATGCTCTCTGAAGCCGGCCTCATGCGGGGGATCTGTTTCACAACAGTCTTCCTCCACGACCGCCCTCCGCAGAACGATATCGGTGCAGTCATTGCTGAGAAGAAAAAGGACATAACACCTGCCCACGTCCTGGTCCGTGACAAGATGGTGCTCCCGCATGTCCGCGACTCCATCCAGCGCCTTTCCCGCGAAATCGAACTCTGCCAGCCCAACGTCATCATCGCCCTTGGCAACGCGGCTACCTGGGCCCTTACCGGCAACTGGGGTATTACGAACTGGCGGGGCTCGGTTCTCCAAACCGATCTCTCCCTGGCCCTCGACTACAAGCCGAAGGTCATCCCAACCTTCACTCCCGCCTCGATCTTTCGTACCTGGAATTGGCGTCAGATCGCTGTGCGGGACCTTCGACGCGCGGCCTTCGAGGCAAAGGATCGGGCATTTAACCCGCCGGATTATCAATTCTTAATCCAGCCGGATTATGGCCTCGTCAGGTCCATTCTCTACCGCCTGCAACGCGAGGCAGAAAAAGGCCCGATGAAGCTTGCGGTTGACGTGGAAACTGCCTATGGCCATATCGACATAACCGGGATTGCCTGGTCCGACCGCGAAGCTCTCGCCATTCCCTGGTTCATGGACGATAAGCCGGATGGGTACTGGACGCTGGACGAGGAAGTAGCGATCCAGTTCGCCCTCTACAAACTCCTGACTCATCCTAACGTCGAGTGCATCGGGCAGAACTTCTCCTACGATACGCAGTATGTCTTCCGGCATCTGCACTACAAGCCTCGTCTCCGTCACGACACGATGCTGAAGCAGCACGTTCTGTTCTCCGCGATGGACAAGAACCTGGCATTCCTGTCTTCAATGTACTGCCGCTTCCACACCTATTGGAAAGACGAAATCCACGGCCTCGGTCCCGGACGTCAGCGGTACAACTGCAAAGATTGTTGCATCACCTATGAAGTCGACAGCGTGCTGACTTCCGCGATCCAGTCCACCGGCCTGACCGAGGTCTCCGACTTCCAGCACGAACTCTTCTTCCCTGTCGTGGACACGATGATCCAGGGCATTAAGCCCAATCTCCAACTCCGCGGGGAGTTTGCTTACAACCTCGTCGAGGAAACGGCCAAGCGTGAGCAATGGCTAATCGACGTCCTGGGCCATCCCCTCAACATCGACTCTCCTCCACAAACCCAAGGACTGTTCTATGAAGCACTTGGCCAGCGTCCGGTCATTAGTCGAAAGACTGGCAATCCCTCTTGTGACGACGAAGCTCTACGAACGATTGGGGATCGGGAACCTATGCTCCGCCCCCTATGCAACAAGATCAGCGAACTTCGAAGCATCGGCAAATTCCTCGGCACTTTCGTCAATGCTCCTCTCGACATTGATGGAAGAATTCGCTGCTCATTCAATATCGCTGGAACTGAAACCTATCGTTTCTCTTCTTCAAAAAACGCCTTTGGTTCCGGGCTTAACCTACAAAATATTCCTAACGGAAGTGACTCCGACGGACTCGAGCTACCTAACGTTCGCCGTCTCTTCGTTCCGGACCCAGGCTACACCTTCTTTGACATTGATCTATCTTCAGCTGACCTTAGAATTGTCGTGTGGGAAGCGGACGAGCCAGAATTCAAAGCCATGCTGAATGCGGGCCTTGACCCGTATACCGAGATTGCAAAGGAGTTCTACCATGACAATTCCATTACGAAGAAGGATCCGCGTCGCCAGACTTTCAAGTCGTTTGCCCACGGAACTAACTACCTTGGCTCGGCGAAGGGTCTTGCTGAACGGTTGGGCCTGGGTGTGCGAGAAGCTGAGCAAACGCAAAAGTGGTACTTCGGGAAATTCCCCCGAATCCAAAAGTGGCAAGAACACGTCAAAGATCAAGTCCTTCGGAAGAAGATGGTCACAAACGTGTTCGGCTATCGTACTCAGTACCTGGATCGGATTGAGGGAACCGTCTTCAATCAGGCTGTTGCCTGGATACCTCAATCCACTGTGGCATGTCTCATCAATCGGGCGTATGTCAAGATTTATCAGACTCTACCGGAAGTCCAAGTACTCCTTCAAGTCCACGATTCGCTCGCTGGTCAGTACCCAACGAACCGCCCTGATCTCAAGGAGGCGATAATCAAAGCTGCGCAAATCCCCTTACCCTACCCCGGCGACCCTCTAACCATTGGCGTCGGCTGCAAAACCTCAACTGTTTCCTGGGGAGACTGCTCTTGACTGAACCACCAAAGCTCGACCCGAAGCGTATCTATCCCGACTGGATCAAGGCCTTTATGGACTATGCATCCTTCGGGGAGGCTCCGGCACATTTCTATTTCTGGACCGGCGTCAGCACCATCGCGGGGGCCCTTCGCCGCCGGGTCTGGATCGACGGAGGGTATTTCAAATGGTATCCCAACTTCTATACCATCTTGGTGGCACCGCCTGGGATTGTATCGAAATCTACAACAGCGGGCATTGGTATGAGGCTATTACGTCAAGTGCCAGGAATAAGATTTGGTCCCGATGTGGTCACTTGGCAAGCCCTTGTGTCGGCATTTTCCGAGGCTACAGAGGGGGTGACAGACGAACACGGCGTCATACATACTATGTCTCCATTGACCCTCGAGTCCTCCGAATTTGGGAACTTGCTAGACCCACAGGACCCTCAGATGGTCGACCTCTTGGTCTCCCTCTGGGATGGCAAAGAGGGGGTTTTCAAGAAAGTGACGAAATTTTCTGGCAATGACGAAGTGGATAATCCCTGGATCAATCTCCTAGCCTGCACGACGCCGAGCTGGATCGCAGGGAACTTTCCCGAGTACATGATCGGCGGGGGGTTTACTTCCCGCTGCGTGTTTGTCTACGCTGATAAGAAAGCAAAGTATGTCGCATATCCCGGACTCAGCATTCCGCCAGATTTTGTCGAGAATGCAACTAAGCTCATCGAAGACCTCACCCGAATCTCCCAAATGTTCGGAGAATATAAACTCTCCCCTGCAGCCGTCACCTGGGGAGAAGCCTGGTACAAGCGGCATTACGCCACAAGACCAAAGAATCTGGATGATGATCGCTTTGGAGGCTATATCGCGCGAAAACAAACCCATGTACATAAGCTTGCAATGGTACTGGCAGCATCAGCCTCAAGCGATCTCATTATCTCGGCCGAAGATCTTCAACTTGCTGACACTATGATTACAGACTTGGAACCTGACATGTCCCTGGTCTTCTCCAAGATCGGCAAGTCGGACACCTCTGTCCATGCTGACCGGATTATCCAGTTCGTCAAGCGGCACGGTACCGTCGCCTATGCTGAAGTCTACCGCTACGTCCATATGCACTTCCCATCTGTACGGGAGTATGAGGACGTGCTGGCGGGGTGCGTGAAAGCAGGGTTGCTGATAATAAAACAGCACGGTAGCGATATTACGCTGACCGTGCCGAAGATTGAGAAGGAAGAAGAGAAAGGCTAACGAGGCGGTGCCGGCTGTACCGGTTGCGGAGGAAGTTGAAACATCACAGCACTGGGAACCGGCGGAGCTGCCATGATAACGCGCTCCGCCGGCTTGCCTTGTGAATACGTGCAGTTATGATTTGCGGAGCAATAGGCAAGTCCACCCAGGTTGAACCCGCTGCAACCTGCCACTGCCGCTGCGCAAAGCGCGATCAAAAGTGATTTCATGGTAAAAGTTCCTCGCGTTGAATTGCCTCTTGCCGACGGAGTTCATACGCCGCCGAGCCCCCGAAACGCACACCAGCATAGATCAACTGACGTGCCCACCAGCCGATATCGGGATTCTGCGCCATCGCGGCCAGCAGCACCCGATCCGACCACTTTCTGGAATATCCCTTAACCGGTCCTATCCGGTAGAGATAGTCGTGCAGTACGGCCTCCTTCTCTGCGCGCTCCTTGAGCAGCAGATAGAAGAATGGCATCCTTGGAATGCTGTCTCGATCCGTGATGAATCCCTGTGGAATTTCATCCAGTATAACAGCTTCTTTGGGATCGGCGACCATAAAGGGCACAGGGGCGAGAACCTGATACAGTCCCCGCCCAAACATGCGCAAGTCGATCTCATTCCCAAAGGAAACCATCATGCTGGATACTCCTTGCGAGGGAGTTCAAAGTGCGGTCCATCCTTGAACGACTTCCAATCTCCGCCCCAGATCAAGGGCACGCCTTCGTCAAAGGCTGCTTTTTTCATGGCAACCGCCAGCTTGAAATACAGCGGCCAATCCCAGCGAACGTCACCGCCGACCGTCGCGGCAAGATCCACTGCGTGCCCGGTCAGATGCCGGGAATCCATGGTCTGACTCGCTCCTGCGCGGACAAGCTGTTCTTGCCGACTCGCCGTCCGCCGGCCCTCCGTGACGATGAAGGGAACCTCCGTGATCGCGGATGCCCGGCGGACCACTCTTTGCAAATCAGGGTGCACGCCCTGCAGCGCTGCGGTACTCCTGGTACTCAGTTCAATCATTTTCTGCTCTCCAGTTTGTCGTTGACCTTTTCAATTCCCCTTTTGATTTCGGTGAGCGATTCTCTCACTTCTCCGAACTTCTCTGTCGAGCGCTGGTCCTGCGCTGCATCAAGGGTTGCCTGGGCTTTCTTCGCTTCTTCCAGCACAAGCACGCGCTTGTCGAGCGTGTTCCAGGTGAGCATAAGAGAAACCATAAAGGCACCTATGCTCATCATGTGGCTGATGCTGAAGGTGGAATCGAACTTAATCCCACCGCGCTGTCGAATAGATGGATGCACAACTTCCTCCCCTGGTTTTGTGCCCTGATCGGTCAGATCAGTGGTAGGCAAAGCTCCGGGGGCAGTGTGATACCAGCAGACTGAAACCAGGCAATGGCGTCGCCACGGGGCAGATTGAGGAGTTCCTCGGCGAGCTTGTCAGACACACCCTGACGGACCATTTCATTCCGCAGGCCCAGGGCACCGCCGGCGTTCATGGCGGTGGACAGATCAGTGAAGAGAGAGGGCTTTTGCAGGGTCACAAAGTCCCGGCATTCTTGCGGGGTCAGGACAGGAACGGCAGGCATATAGTTACTCACTTTCACGGGTGCCACGAAGGCGCGGGAGATAATGTCGTACTGCTGCACGACGCGTTGGGAACCTTGCTCGAGCTTGTCGTAGGTCAGGCCGACGTACCCTTTGGAATCTCCGTAGAGACCAAAGGCACTGTCTTTGACCTTCACCCGACCGACGCTGTCGTCATACCCCATGATACTCGCAGCGTGGAAGATGGTACTGTTGCTGGAGTCGTAGGCATGCGTGCGCCAGTCGCCGGACAGCGAGCGGTAGGCATCGTTCACATCCAGGGCAATGAGGACAGGCAAGCCAGCGCAAATGCACTTGCGAATGCTGTCCATCACGGTGTTCCCGACCCAGGGCATTTGCTGAATGACCACGGGTTGATGCAGGGCGGCGCTAGCGTAGGCTTCCTGTGGAGGCTGGACGTAGACGGATTCCGTGTCTAGGAATGTAGAAGCCTCGGCGACCCCATAGAAAGCCGTCGCCACGCGGAGTTCCTGGATGTTGACGCCCTGGTCACCGAGGGGGTAGCCCGTCAAGTTCCGGGCAATGGCGTGCGTGAAGTTGCGACTGAACCGGCGGCCGACGTACTGCGTACCGGAGCGGTCGCACAGGGCTTCCAAAGCACCAAGAAGGCCGTAGGATCGGCAGCGATTCCCGGGGCCCTGGTAATAGTCGTCATTACTGGGCAGGGTCAGATCGGCTGAAACTGGGTAAGTCATTCTTGTTCCTTAGGAGCTTTGAAAGTGAAGCCGTCGCGTACCCAGCCTTCCTGCACGCCGTAAGGCGCGAGTTCGAAGCGCTGGGCATGCGCGGTAGGATAGATCGTCGCCGGGTCGACGCGAAGGACTTGGATGACAATGCCATTGTCGACCAGGGCATAGTGTTGTTCCATATCATTCTCCCAGGAAATAAAGGAAGAAAGCTGCGCCAGCAGCGCCGCCTGCGGAAACTCCGCTACCACCGCCACCGCCTAGGCCACCCGCACCACCTGTCGTGGCATTGCCAGTACCACCACCACCACCAGGGCCCCCCGCACCACCGATACTCCCAGTTCCGCCGCCGCCGCCGATGCCTCCGATACCCCCTACACTTCCGGAACCATTGCCGCCGCCGCCTGCTCCGAAACTCCCATTAGCTCCTCGGATAGAGAGACTAGTTGCACCAGAACCAGGCGCACCGGTACACAGCGCTAGAAGTGGCTCAAGACTCGGAATATTCGCGGAAATAGCCGGACCACCGACATAGCCCAGTGAAGTTCCCCCGGTTCCCCCACCGCCGCCGTTAGTGGCAGCTGTGGCACCACCCGCCCCGCCCCAGCCAGAACCTCCGCTATTGCCAGCTGTTCCTGCCACACCTACGCCAAGTGGTGATCCACTGGAAGCTCCACCACCTATGGCAGCCGCGCCAGCACCACCTGCAAAAGCGCCACCGTTCATGACGCTGGCATGTTTGCTTGCCGTACCCCCCACGGCGCCTGCGGCGGGATTGGCTGTCAGCATCACGACGCCGTTAACCGTCACTGTCGCTACGCCGGCAGCAATTGCGTAGAAAACACTGTCGTTTGGCTGTACTGGAATGTCGCCATAAGCACAACCACCGCCGGCGCCTCGGTCAGTCGTACTGCCGGCCGAGCCCGCGCCAAAGGCATAGCCACGATGAACGTAGGTATCTGGCCCGATCACAACAGTCGTGTTGGCAATCAACTGCGCAATTTTACCATACGCACGTTTTTTCAGCGTAATGACATTGAAGGTTACACCGTTGCACTGAATTCGGTGAATGAAACCAGCTTTTAGTGTAAACACTGCCGCACCATCGATCAGCTCCCCGACTTGCGGAGTGATGGTAACGTCAGCCGCTCCGGTATTCCGAACATCAATGGACCAGCCATTGCCCAGTGTACCGGCGGCGGACAAGGCGGTGTTAAAGCCTGCCGCCGAGCTGAGATCAAACAAAGACGTCTTGTCACCGACAACGAATGTGTAAAGTGCTGACTTGCCGAAGCGATAGTAGGTATCCACGACCAGCGCACCAGCCCCCACCAACGTCTGTCCATTGAGCGTCTTCAGATCTGTCCAAGACACATTCACGCCATCCGTGGTAGGCACCTTGCCTGCATTGCCTGCTTGCGCAGGTAGGGCGGAGTTAAAGGCAACCGCCTGGACAAAGTTCCGGGTAGCGAGCTTGAACGATGCGTCAGCAGGAGAAACAGGCGGTGCAGCCGGCAGTGTCGTGTTGTCAGGCAGTACCACGGAAGTCACGCCGAGCATGTCGACCAGCAGCGTTGTGAAGGTTGCAGCCGAGCCCGTTACCTTGAAACCTGTCGGTGTCGTGCCGGTGAAGGTTGGATCGGTGAAGATCTGCCCGAAGTTCACGCCGTCCGTCGCGGCGGAACCTGTTCCCACGTTCGTCAGTTTGAAGCTTCCGAAGGAAATCGCTCCCGTAGCTGCCGCCTGTCCGTCACGAACCAGCGTAATCGACAGTGCGGAGGCAAGATCTTCCAGCACTGTGTTATAGTCTTCCGCCAGAATCACCGTGCCTGGGACAGCCGGATACTGAGGGGTAGGGAGGACGTATTGCCCTGCGCCGTTGAATGGCATATTAATCTCCGGGGATTAAGGATTATTAATCTCGGGGGAATTATCGGCACTTGCCGCTGTCCCCAGGAAGGTCGACATAGCCTTTACGGCGCCCGGTCCCATCTTCGGGTCCTTACCGAGCTTGATCAGCATATCCACACCTTCGGGCGAAGTGACCAATTTGTCCATAGCGGAGTAGGCGTCGGACCGGAGGAAATCCACCCATTTCAGGACGGGCTGGCGAAGAGGCGTGATGACGGAGATTTGTCCGACCTTGCCGAACAGAGAGCCTTCAGCCGCGCGGCGCAGTGCATCCCCGCTGACACCTTCAGCGGTATCGGGACGGCGGGCAGCACGACCGACGTAATCAAAAAACGTCTCTGCCCCGCGGACAAGGTCCTGACGAGGTACCTTCTGCACATCAGCCACACCAGCCATCATGTCCTTGAAACCTTGTTTCTGCAGGTCCGTGGCAAAGAAGGAATTGTGCAGAACCTTCGCAATATCATCATTCCCCCGCCCGCCAGCTTCTTGCGTCGCCTTGGCAATCTTCTCGCTCATCCAGCTCTTTGCGCCGTTCACAAACACTTCACCTTGACCGGCCTTGTTCAGCTCTTTCGCGAGGGTCGCAATGTCACTGACCTTTGCCCGAGGATCACTACCGGAGTTAAATACCTGGAACAGCTTGCCTTCGGCTGCGGCTTTGCCCTCCATGGCACCCGCCGGTTGCGCGATCTTCCCCACCACGCCTTCCTTCAGCGGTGCGACGACATTCGACTTCACATCCGTGAAGGCCTGATTTGCCTTGAGCAGGTCCGGGGCGTGATCGCCGTAGAAGGCTTTCATGCGGTCGCGAACTTCCTGCGCGACGTAGAGGTCCTTGCCCTGCAGGCTCGGGGTGTTCAGGTAGCGAGGGCCGAAGTTCTCCAGAGCGTCATCGACCGCTCCTTTGACCTGCTTCGCATCGGTCAGGTAGCGTTCCGTCATCGGTAGGCCGTTTGGCCCCATGCTCTGAGAAATCGGCTGACCATTTGCCCCGAGGATCTGCGGAGCAGGGATACCGCCTTGCGTGGCTGGAGCAGGTCCGACCTTCAAATTTTTCCGAACCTCGTTAATCAGCGCTTCCTGCGACGTGTTGGGGTACTTCTTTGCCAGGTCTTGCAAGGATTTATCCAGTCCCTGCACAGCCGTTTCGGGAATCTTTACCGCGCCTGGAGCGAGCTTCGTCCAGGCATCCGTGGCTTGCTTGTTCGCACCTTGGATGACCTTGGTCGCAGCATCCTGGGCTTGGTTCGCCATGTTCGTCCGGGGCAGAATGTTGCCAGGAAGGTTGCCCAGGAAGGTATCGGCCTGTCCCTCGACCTGCGCGGGCTGACGGCGAAGTTGGTCGATGGTCCGGGTACCTTCCTTGGAATTCGCCAGTACGCCGACCAGTTTGTCGATGTTCGAGTCCCGCCCCATTGCCTGGGAAAGGTTGATCGGCGTGCCCTTAGCAGCCATCTCTTGCATCTTGGCTTGCGCAGCGCGGAGGTCAATTTCGTTGACATCTTTCAGTGCCATGTTGGCAATCTCGCCTCGATTGGTTGCTGGGGAAGTCAGCACAGAGCCGACGCCGCCGCCAGCTAGTCCACCGAGAATTCGAACCAGAGCATTGTCGCCAAGAAGCTTCGCTGCACCTTCCGAACCGGCACCAGACATACCGCCGACAATCGCAGCTTTGCCTGGAGAGGCCAGCCCTGCTGGACTGATCAGAGAACCTACGGCCGCTTCGCCGATGTTCCCCAGGGCCTTGCCCACGCCGGTCTGAGGTTGGCGCGGCGTGCTGATCTTATCGTACGCGTCTACCACGCCCTTGGGAACGTTGATCTTCGACCACTCTGGCGTGGGCATCTTCTCTTCCAGCCAGTTCCCACCATGACGAACCAGATTGGGCAGAGAATACACTCCACCTCGAATAGCCTTATCCGCCACGCGCACGCCTTCATCCAGCAGGTCTACACCGCCGGATTGCTTGCTCTGCAGAGCGGACAGACTCGCGGCTTGCTCTGCCGAAAGCTTGTCTGGCATGTCAACGACGGTGCCGTCAGGCATTGTAACGAGTGGCATTACTTCGCTCCTTGTTGAGCCTTGAGGTAGTCATCCAGGGACATCGGCTTGCCGGGGGCGCCGCTTTTCGGGCCGGAAAGAGCCGGTTGGGTCTGTCCTGGCGATGGCGTGTAGATCTTCCCAAATTCCTTGGAAAAGATCTCGGGGTCCTCCATCTTCGTGGAACGGGCGAAGGCGTCATTGGCAGTTTGATACTGCGCAATCTGCCGATCCGCGACATTCCCCAGCACAGTGAAGAGACTCTGGCGGGCCTCGGGAGAGGTTGCGGCGAGTGGCAGCATCTTCTTGATTTCCTTCGCTTCATCCGCCGTCACACCACGGTTGCCTCCGTACTTCGCCACCAGGCCTTGCCACAGGTCGGTCGTCAGTGCATTGTAGGCCTCAGTGTTGCCGAGCTTGTTCGTATCGACCTGGATGCCGGCGAGCTGACCCAAGTTGGACAGGAACGTCGCAGGACCAGTGGTCACGTTGCTGAAGATGCCCTTGGCGTCCAGGTTAGCGAGTTCCGCGAGCGTGTTCTTGTTGTCCTGCGCGGACGAAGCCATTTGTCCAAGCGCGTCCACCTTCTTCGCAGCGGACTCGAAATAGGTCTTGAGACCCTCTTTCTGGCCAGCAGCAACGTTGGTCGAGCTGGAGTTGACGTTGACCTTAGGTGCAGTGTCGAGCTTGTTCAGCTTGCCAGTCAGGTTGTTCCCTTGATAAAGGTCACCATCACCCATCTTTACAGGGTCGCTGTACATAGGGAAATTCGGCGCCAGAGGTTTCATCTGCCGATTGCTCACGTCAACAGGAGCATTATCTATCACCCGCACGTCGGACTTCGGCAGCCACTTCGTGGGGTCGTTGGGATTCATCACAACGGACTGAGGGTCCATGTGCGAC
The DNA here is from genome assembly GCA_021527465.2 of Geoglossum glabrum. Lineage (NCBI taxonomy): Eukaryota > Fungi > Ascomycota > Geoglossomycetes > Geoglossales > Geoglossaceae > Geoglossum > Geoglossum glabrum. Next base: position 16,952 of record JAJDFE020000347.1, on the reverse strand, counting down.
AGTGCATCCTTGCCGGTGATCTGCCCGGACAAGTCAGGCTTCGCCGTCAACTGCTTCATGCCCAGTTCTCGCAACATTGGGTGATTCGAAGCAAGCGCTTCCAGTGCGGCTTTCCGTGGATTCGGTTTCCCTTGGACATCTTCCGGCATGCCACCAGCTCCGTCATTTTGCATGACGAAATTCGGCACAGCACCTTCCGACGTCTTCATGAACTTGTCCATACCCGTCGTCAGATCTTTCTTATACCGCTCGCCCAAAGCAGCTTTTTCTTCCCCGAGCTGCTTCTGTCCATATATGCCCATCAAGGCCTTCATGATTTCGGCAAAGCCCCCCAACGCAGCATACTTCCCCTTTGCCGCACTAGGCTGTGGGTTCATTGCGCCCTGGGACATAGCTTCCAACAGTTTCTGCTTGCGCATGATACTGTCTTGTTCAGTATCGTAGTCGTAGTTAGGCAAGGTGGCCATATTAATCTCCGGGGATTACTTTTTCTTAATCCGGGCGGATTAGGAGAACAAGGAAGCAGCCGTCATCAGCATACTTGCAGCACTCATGGCCGCCTGGTTGTTGGAGGCTGCGTTGGCCGAGTCTTGTTCATAGGCAGATTGCGTTAGAGCGGCGATTGGGGCAGCTCCTGCACCTCCGCCTCCGCCTCCACCACCTGTTCCACTGCCGATATTCCCCGTCACGAAGCCTGGCAGTTGATAGCTGGATGAACCAGACTCAGAAGATTGGCTGCCCGACGATCCACCACTGGAGGTCGAGGAACTGAGACTCGACTGCCCTCCCCGCATAGCTTGTAGAAGCTTCGTCATTTGCTCCTTGTCATAATTGCCCTGCGAGAATTGCTGCTCATTTCGAGCGAGCTCAGAGTTCATCAGGGCAGCCGCGGCTTGCGCAGATTGCAGTTGGTTCGTACTCTGCTGACCAGACAGACCAGCCAGACTGTTACCTGCGTTCGAGGCGAGCTGGCTCGCGGCCAGAGCTTCTTTCGTGGACTGATCTCGGATCGTGTTCGTCTCATTGACGCCTTGTTGCCGAGAAGCCATGCCCATGTCGAAGAGCTTCTGCATCTCCGAGGTTGAATTCGTGATGGAGTCATTTCGAGCGGCGGCATAGGCGTCAGTGCGTTCACGGCCAAGATTTGCGGCTTCGCGGTTGTAAGCCTCGCTACCTTGTGTGATGCCCTGTGCCGCCAGCTTCGCGTCTTGGTCACTGGTGCGTTGCTGGAATTGAGGGTCCAGTCGGGCAGTTTGACGACCATACATGGCATCTTCGACTGCTTTTCTGGCGGCCTCACTGGCCTCTGGCGAAGCCACGACATTGTCGTAGTTCAGGTCTGTCCCGTAGAGCGACTTCAACCGGTCCTGCGCCTGCGCTGCAACATCGGTCGCGCCAGCATCCAGACCGGCCTTGCCGGTGATGTTGGGGGCAAGGCTAGGATTGCCCGCCTGCGCGTTATTGTAGATGCTGGCCGCATTCGCTCCCATAGTCGTCGGAGTCGAGCTTTGCCCAAACATCTTCTGCATCTGCGGCATCAGGCCTTCCAGCATCTTCAGCGTATTCGCGTCGATGCCGGTTTCCCGAGTATTCGTGGCCGAATTGTTATAACTGTTCGTACTTCCCGACGAGGACGAGCTGGACACGTTCTGCCCATACTTATCCATGAAGTCCTGATTCAACGAGGACTGCATCATCTGCTTCGTCGGGTCTCTAGGATCGCGTACCCATTGAACAGTCCCCATAGGGGTGCTCATATTCGGACGACCAAGGTTCGTGTTCCAGACTGCGGTGTCGCGATTTTCCTGCCCTTGTGCGTTAGCAGTCGAAACTGGATCGGGGGTATCTGGGCCGGAATCACACATTTTGTGCCGCCTTTTCTTGGACGAGATTGGACTTATAGACCTCGAAGGTCTCCGTGTGTGCCCAGGCTCGTACCAGCTGGCCGCACTGAATAGCGTATGCCGGACCTCGCTCCAGGGCAAGCGCCTGGCTGAGCAAGTCAATGTAGGAGCCGCGAAGAATCCAGGCCATACCGAGCTGATGCTCAGCTGGAGTGGGGAGTTGCTCGAGCTGATTTGCCACGCGCCAGTTGATGATGCTGTTAACCAGCAGCGGCATGATAGCGACGCGATTGGCCAGAAAGAAAGGATCATTCGGCAGGTCGATCATCGTCAGCCAAAACGCTGCATGAATTTCATCCGGTGTCAGCCGTTTGTCCTTATCAATCAAGTCGTCATAGACGTGCAGGGCCTGAAAGAGCTTGGTCACGTACACGGCGCCTGGTGTCATGCCGCCAAAAAGTTGAGAAAAAAGCTCCGTATGGTTTTTACGGAGCCTGTCGAGTTCTGGAGTATTCTCCGGAGTTATTTCGATCACATCAAACCTCCTTGCTTGCCGATGAAATCCGTCGCGGACCAAGAGAAACTGATGTCCTTCAAGGATACCCGCAGACGAAGGGAAAACGCCCTCCCAGGGACGTGAGAAACTGTGCGCCATTGCGAGACTGTTAGAGAGCCGCTCCAGAAAGCTTCGTCCCAGAGGGAACTATCCCAGATGGCGATTTGCTGGATAAAGCTGGTCGAACCAGGCATGGTGGTGCCGTTGCGGAAATCAGTATCCAAGGCCAGGGAAGCCGTGACGGGTCCGCCGGCCTGGAAAATCGGGCGCAGCAAGGTAATCTGATTGATCTTTCCTGCGCGATTGATGTACTGGAACGCAGTTTTCGCCCGTCCGATAATTGCGGCTTCTCCGTCTTTCTGCCCCGCCCAGCCTTTTCGCACAGCGGTTCCACTGGAGAAGTACAAATCTCCGTCATGGAGGACCCAGGAGGTGGCATTCAGTTCGGTAAACCGGCACCATGCGCCAGTCATGATGTTCATAGCGAACTGCCAAGACAGCCCGATACGCACTGGCACGTTGATAAGCATGAGTTGCGCTTCGGGGTAGACAGTGGCTTGCCAGCCATAATTATCTCCGAACTGATCCACGACGGTGGAGAAGAAGTTTCCGATCTTATCCGTGATGAACAGGCGACGGTCGATCGAGCTACTCTGCACAAGCTTTGCCAGTGGGATGGCACCTTGCACGGTCAGAAGAACGGTCTCCCCGCCCAGGCGTACGAAGCAGTTCGGACCCAGCGGCCGGCCAACATAGTACACGCCGACCAGTGCCCAGGTGGCTGCATTGGAGGGGTCGTAGCCAGAGTACACGGCCATCTCACCTTCCGAAGACACAACGACGAAGTGATCATCCATGCCTGCGCCGGCGTCGATAGTCCAGGAAAAAGTGGCGACAGTATACCCACCGCGCCGAAACAAAGCGCCGAGAGGAAACTCAACGGCCGCACCTGCAATGGCATTCACCGGCAAATAGAAGAACGACAGCTTTTCCTTAACAGTCAGGTACAGCCGTGTCTGATGCAGGGAGACATTCGTGATATCCGTGGAAACAACACCAGTCAGCGGAGGGGCGGAAGCACCGTCCAGAACTGTCCACGCGGCACCGTTATACACACGGGCCTTATCGACACCATTGCAGCACCAGAGGAAATTCCCACCGGCTGTGCTGATGTTCACGGATTTCCAGCGAGCATTCGTGGCCGCACTGGACAAGGTACCAACGCCTGCCGCAGTGACGTTGTAGATGCCATCCGTGCAACCTGCAAACAGCTTCTTATCCCCCAACGCGGGGCTGTAGCTCATCAAGGCTTCAATAGCCTGTACGGCTGGGAGCACCAGTGCAGGGACACTGCCGTGTGCTTGCCAGCCCTTGCGGAGCATCACTCCACTGGCGTAGGGGAAAAAATTGTCCAGATAGATTGCGTCCTGCGGCGGCATGGCGGCTTCAGGATCGCGCGTGTTCCAGCCGCCAACAGGCGCTGGAGTTTGGAAGCCGCCGGACTCGTTGGAGCCAGCCGACATAGGGATTTTGCGGATCATTACAGTGGCCAGTTGCCGGACGGAATCCAGATACCGGGCTGGATCGTATCGCAAGGTCCGTTCATGTTGAGGTTTGGCTTGGTGCCGTCATGGCCCTGATACTCAGCAACCATGTTCTCATACTTCGAGAAATCAGCATCAAATCGCATACCCTTTTCCTTCTTCCAGGCCCAACGCAGCCCTGCAAGGATCAAAGGGTCGGGCATCATACAAACATCCGTGTCCTTGGTGAACCAGATCTTGTAGGCACCAGGGACGGAATCGACCAGTGTGGGGTCACGGACAGCCCAATTCGACTGGTACTCGAAGGCCATCGTGTGACCTGCGGGCATGTCAGGGAGAATCAGGAGTTTGCCCTGCTGAATCCGATATTGGTAATACGGACCGGAGAAGGGAAGAGCTTTGACGGCTTGCCAGTATTCCGGACCGCGGGGACCGAAGACTGGAAGGCGCCGGGTGCGGTCGAAGATTGTGTCATTCGTGACCCAGCGGAAGCCGTAAGGTGCCAGGGTTTCCAATGCCCCCTGGTCTTCCCCGGCCACGGAGGTAAACACCACGGAACGCTCCAACGTCGTCCAGGTGCTCCGTGGGACCAGGTCATCGAGGACTTCGTTCAGAAGCCCCATGAGCTGGAGGGAGCCGTCGTCCTGGCTTGTGGCCACGATAGACGGCACCGTCAGTCCCGTCCGACGGCAGAACTCTTTAACAATGTCGAGAAGTGTCATCGGATGGTCCTGAAGGTTACTGCGTTACAGCTTACGCGCGCCGCCGGCCGTTGTCGAGTCGGGAGCTGTGGGCAGTGCGGCCTTAGCAGCAGCCAAGGCATTTTCCAGCTCGGCCACCTTGGATTGCAAGGTGATGTTCGCGCCGGTGACTTCCTCGACCTTAACCTTCAGCGCCGAGAGTTCCTCGGAGACCTTGCCGGTGCCCTGAGAGGCGGCCAGCCAGTCGATGGCGCGTTGCTTCAACGCGCGGGCGCCCATGCCCAGCCGGGACAGGGTTTCTTCATTCGCGCCGGCCAGATCCTCGACGGACCGCACGCGGGCTTGTTGGCAGGCCTGCAGTTGCGACGGCGAGAGGATGGGCCAGAGCAGTACGGAGGTACCATCCACGTTGGGATCCAGACCTTCTTGCCACGACTTGAAAGCTTCCTTGTACCCGTTCAGCCACTCACGCTTGAAACGGCCCTGCTCGACGTCAGCCGCCAGTTGAACGAACCACTCGGCGGCGTTGACTTCGACTTGGTCTTTCGACCCCATCGGAGTGATGTGCGCGAACACAACATCCTTGGTGACGTAATGACCCTTGGCGATGCTGGCGTCGCGGTCCTCCACAGCATGGTTGTGGAAAGTGACGTAAGGAGGACGGTCTTCTTGGATCTGCGGCATGGAAAGCTCCCGAAAAGGTGTCCCCAAAAGGTTAAACAGGAGCCGAAGCTCCTGAAAGCCACGCGGGGAGGGACTCGCGGCTTTTTTACTGAACCCGGCGCTTTACAGCGGCGAGGTGGTCTTGGTGACCCAACCGTATTCGCCAGTAGCAATGGCGACGTCGGCCGTGTAGGTACCTGCGGCATCCGTCACGGTAAAGTTGGCGTCCACCGTGCAGGTGCCGACAGCGACGTTGTCACCTGCGACAACGTAGACGTAGGTCTTGTTGCCGACGGCAATGGCCGGGGTACCCAGGGCGAATTCCTTCACCGTGGTGCGACGATCGGTATTGGCACCGACCAGAGGTTGTGCAATGATGGCTGGCATGATAGCTCCTGAAGTTGGGAAAGCGAAAAACAGGGACTTCGGTCCCTGTTGGAGCCCTTAGGCCTTGAGCACGCCTTGCAGGGCGCGATTCGAGACGGTCAGATTGCCCATCCAGAGCACGGGAATGACCGCTGCGTCTTGGTTGTAGGGCTTCATTTCGTCCATGATGGTCATGTTGGCATCCTTGTGATACACCAGCTTGATGTATTCCGTGTTCAGGAAATACATGTGGTTGGTGGGGATGCCGCTGCCACCGTCGAAGATCACATCGGCCTTCTTGTACTTCAGGCTGACGAAGCCGGCCGTGGCCTTGACGTCGTCGGTGTAGCGCTTGATCGAGGTTTGGGACTGCTCGAAGAAGGTGAAGTAGTTGTTGTCCGCCACGATCAGATCGGGCTGGTCGTCGCCGCGAGTCAGGGCCAGCCAGAGCGGGAGCATCAGGCTTTCCATGGTTGTCGGGCCGGGTACGATCGCGCCGCCCCCCTGGAGGGGAGCCGCTGCCGACTGCACCTTGTTTTGCCAGAACGTCCAGGTTGCCGAGTTGATGCCACCCACGGTGCCGGTACCAGCGTCGGCCACGAGTGCCTGCAGGCCGTTGATCTGGTTGGTCAGCGAACCGCTGGAGTACACGTCGGACGAGAAGTTGTTCTTGAACGTGCGGATCGCGTTCTTCGTGCGAGCCTTGACCAGATTGATGATGCGGGAGTCGCCGGAGTTGGTACGCAGTTCCTGGCCGGAAGCCGTCACGTTCACAGCGATTTGACGCCACTGGAACTCGGCCGCACTGATCACGTCGCTGGCGCCGATGTTCAGTACATCGTAGCCGGAGTAACGTTGGTACGTCGAGTTTTCAGCGTAGTCAAGTGGCTCGACGATGGTCAGACCGCCGTCTTCGCTGCGCTGCATGCCGTTTTGCATGATGCGACGCAGCAAGGCGTTGTTCTTGGACACGTTGTCCTTGATTTCTTTCGAGTGCTTACGGAACGTGGTGGAGACCAGTTCCGTGAAGATGGCATTGGGAGAGGGCATTTCAATACTCCGTCAAAAATTTCGATTAACGGCCTTTGATTTCGGCAAGGGCCGCCGCTAGTGTTTCATCGAGACTTCCGAGAGAGGCCGTGCCGCCGCTGCTCTTTGGTGCGCTTCGAATCGTCGAGGCTTTCGCTTTCGCCGCCTTGGCTGCATCTTCTTGTGCCTTAGCCGTGGCTTCCGCTGTTTTGCGGGCCAGGGCCTTTTCAGCAACAATCGGATTCAACCGCGCGGCCTTGTCATATGCTTCACGCAGGTCTTTGGCCATTCCGGATTTGATCAGCTGGGCAATGTCGTCAACCAGCAAGTCGAAGTCGGGATTGGCCGGATCGCTGGCAAAAGCATTCAGTTCAGCGGAAAGTTTTTCCCGCACCATCTGCTCTTGCCGTTGATTTTGGGCCTGTACACCGGATTGTAGATCTTCCAAACGGCGTTGCAAGTCAGCGACTTGCGGGTCAACATAAGGAGCCTCGCCGGTAGCAGGAGTGTCGAGCTTGATGCCGTAGTCCTGAATGACTTTTTGTACCAGCATTTGCTTTTGCTGAGGGGTGCCCTGCATGAGGACAGCCTGCATACGCATGAGCTGAGAGGTGGCAGCGATCGGATCGACGCCGAGGGTTGCCAGGAGGCCCTGATACGGCGCGACGGCCTGAGAAAGTGCCTTGCCAATCTGCGCGTCACCCTTATAGGTCTCGAGTCCCTTGAACATGTCAGCCTCGCGCTTGAGGATTTCCTCTTGCGCGGCAGGTGGGATGGTTGCCCAGGTTGCTGCGGCTTCTGGCCGCCAGGTCTTAGGGGCGGTGACGGGGGCAGGAGTGGTCGCGGCGGCTGGATCGGTGGCCGCAGTCTTTGCGGGCTCGGCAGGCTTATCTACGGCCGCAGCAGCCGCCTCTTCGCCTGAAACTTCCAGATTCACGTCTTCTTCAGCCACTTCGCGCTTCGGCACGACGTCAGTAACGTCCACGCCGCCAGCGTCCGAGTCGCCGAACAAGCCGTCGCTCACTGCTGCCGAGGCAGCATCCATATCAAAATCAGCCATTTGGTTCCCCTTTTTACTTACACACGAACTACATCAGCCGAGGCGCCCGCCGCGACTTCGTTAAGCAACTGCACGCGTTTCGCTTCCGGCGCTGTTGCTATAAACTGATCAACCTGTCTGTCGACCTCAGCGTCGAGAGCAGAATCTTGCGACGCACGGTAACTTGCCGCCGCCTCACGCTCCCCAGGTTCCAGTACCCGGCAACCAGTGAGGCGTAGGTTCTCCTCGTGGGCCCGCCGTCCTTCAATAACCTTCCCTGACACAGGGCATTGATAAGGCTGATAGTCACCTCGCACGGCAGGAGCGGCCAATTGTTTCTCGGCTGGTGCACCGCAAGCCGGACAGGTCTGCCCCTCCCGGTAGCGGGCAAGAGGCAGTACGCGATCGAAGTTTGCTTTGCAGTCATGGCAGCGGTAAGTGTAGAGTGGCATGAATTATCCCCCGGTATTAATCATTATTAATCCCGCCGGATTGACTCTCCGCAGCTGCCACGGCGGCATCCGCATCAGCCTGTACCACGGCGGTTTGCGCTTTGGCAATGGCGGCTTCGGCCTTAGCTTGCGCGTCGGCACGGAGAGCCTCCTGTTTCAGGCGAATACGCTCCATTTCCAGGTCGTGCTCGGCCTGCGCGGCCTGCATCTTCCAGCCCATCAGTGTCTTTTCATTTTCCATTTCCTGCTGTGCCAGGGCCATCTTACCCTCGTTGAGTTTGGTCTGCATCTGCAGTTCCATTTCGGCCTGTTTCTGCTTCGCGGCCGCACCGCCGTCGCCACCTTCACCTTCTGGTGACTTCGGCGCAGCCATTTTGGCGATTTCGTCTTCGACGTCAGTCCCGAAGCGATAGCGCCGCGTGATGGCCAGGAGCATTTCCCGCGCAGCCTCGAACGGCATGACGCCCTGCTGCACCATCGGGGAGATACCATTCATGAACTGAGCCATCGCGTTCATGAACTCGCCCATGTTCTGTTTATCCTCGGTGGCTTCGGCGTCGACAGTGGAATTCGTTTCGATATCCACGCGGTAGCAGCGGGTCAGATCGTTGGAAAGCAGCTCTTTGACCTCTTCCCACGAAGGTAATTGCGCCGTCGTGAGCAGTTGCGGCGGGGGAGCCGGCGGTTGCTGTGGTGGAGCGGGTGGTTGCCCAGGCATTTGCGGCTGCTGCGCTTGTTGCATTTGCGCCATTTGTGCCTGCTGTTGCATCATCGCCAGTTGCTGTTGCGCAGCTTGCTTCTCGGCCTGCATGGGCAGGGAGAGCCCCGTCATGGCTTTCAGCTGCTCGACCGGGAAATGCTTCACCTGGATTTCCAGCACAATCCGCAAGCAGGATCGCACATACCGCATCACCTGCTTCTGCATCCGCTTCAGCCGCAGCGTGCCCCATTGGTTCTTGATATTCTGCGCCGTAGCAGTCTCGCTAGCCACAGAAGAGCCGCGTAGAATGTCGCTAACACCAGTAATTTCATAGATGACGGTTTTGATTTGCTGGCGCTGGACGTAGAGCTGCTGCAGGACGTTGATGAGCTTTTCGATCGGGAAGAGCCAGATCGCCTTGTCGAGCGACTGGCCGTTGAGCATGGCAGCGACATTTTCGGCGGGAATCAGCTCGTTATCACCCTTTTGCATCAGTTTGTCGAGACCTTGCAGAGTGGAGTCGTAGAACCCTCGGACCTTCATGGCCTTGATGATCATCTTGATGCGGATCGTGACTTCGTTCAGCTCCTTGGCCTGCTCTTCGTAGAGCTTGTACAGGGCGGTTGGGACCAACGAAGAGGACTTGGAGAAGAAGCGCAGGGGCTCGGGGCAGTTGAAGAACCCCTCGAGTTCCAGCGGATCGGTCGAAGCATCCTTCATCAGCTTGGGATAGCCGGGGGAGACGAAGTTGACTTGCCTCTTCGCCTTGTCCCAGATTTCGTAGACCTGGGCGAACTGGACTTCGTCGGAGTTTTCTGGCGGCTTCGTCGTTTCGTCACCCTCGTCACTTTGCTCCCCGCCGTCATTGGTACCCGAAACGGTCAGCTTCGTGGCCCGGCCAATTTCCTCGCCGAAGTTGTCGACCAGCTCCTGCCGGGTCATCAGGTGTTCATAGGCGATCCAGGGAACGTTGTCCCAGGTCCTGGCGTACCCGTGGAGGAAGTTGTTCCAGCTCACCTGCGTGCTCACGACCGCCGGCTTTTTGACCTGCCCGGTTTCCAGGTCGGCGTCGAAGGAGAACTTCGTGATCCCACGGCCGGGAAGCAGGGCTTCCAGGACGGCCATTTCCATCAGGGTGTCGAAGGCCGAGTTCCCGGTTTCACCAGGGTCCAGGTAGACTTCCAGGCAGCGCTTGCCGACCTTTGCGGCCCACTTCGCCGGGATATCTTCGTCCTTGAAGCGCCGCTCCACGACCGGGCGGGGCGTGGTGTTGTACAGCGCGGGGGAGAGCGTGTCCGTGTTGGAATAAAGGATGTTGAAGGGGGCTTCCTTGGGCTTGCAGCCTTCGTAAAGCTTCTCGATCCGCTGACCTTCCTTGCGGAAATTCTTTTCCCGCTTGACTGCCAGCTCGATTTCGCGGAGCCAGTTCGTCACGTCGGCATCACGGTCACCTGCCCCGTCAGGACTCGGCTTGTCCCCGCCAGAGGTGAAGTCCAGTTTCAAATCAGCCATGGTGGGTCCTTGGTTACCAGTTCGTTGCTTCTTCGGCATGCCGCCGGGCGGTCCGCTGCGCGATCAATTCCGTGATTGTCATTTCACCGGGCAGTTTCGGCAAGTTGGAAGCTGGCGGCTGCGGGGCCTCCTTGATCCAGGGACGGGACATGACGGCGTAGCGGGTTTCGTCGGCTGCATGGTCCTCAGCCTCGGTATCCAGGTCTTCCGCGTTGTCAGCGTCGTGCTGGAGGGTCGGGATGGTGCGGATTGAGTCCTCACAGCAGTCGAGGAAGTAGAGCTTGGCCTCGCCCTTTTCGTCCCTGGACAGCCGATTGCGCAATTCCTCCCAGCCAGGCGTCCGCCGGTTATCCGCCGGCTTCCACTTGCACCCCCGGATAATCATTGTCTCGCCGATGGAGGGGCCGCCATTGCGCACGAACACGCTAGGATCAGCTGCGCCGTAGGAGATGTTTTCACCTTTTTCGCGGAGGAGAATGCCCTCCGCCACTTGCTCCGCCGTGAGCTTGAGGCCGACATTCGGTCCTTTAGCGCCGTACCATTCCCGGTACTTCAGCAACGCACCATTTGGCAGTCCCCAGGTGCCGTCCGAGACTGCATACCAGCCGCAGGAAAACGGTTTAGCCGAGCCCCAGTCAAACGCCCTGAAACGCATCGCGTAGGCGGGAATCTTGTGTAGCCAGTCACTCGTGGGGAGGACGTGGACCGTTGGTTCCCAGCCATCAAAGAACGCGCCATCGACGATATCCCAGTTTCCCTCTAACCAGGCCTTTACGAGGGCTTCGGAGCCGGACTGGCGGAGCCGCAGGATATACGTCGGGTCGTTCTTCATCAGGAGAACATTGTCCCCGATCTTCGAGGGGATGAAGACCCGGGAGAGCCGGACCATCTGCTTCACGCCGTCGATTTCGATTTCCTCTTCATCGGTAAGGAGCTTATACCCGCCAGGAGCGGGATCGATGTAGCGCTTCTTTACCCAGTTGTGCCCCGCGCCGCCAGGGTTGCCAGTAAGGCGCATACCAACAGGTACTCCTGCCCCACTACGCAGAGTAGCGCGTAGCTTGTTAATTGGACCCGCAGAAGGGAAGTTCGTAAGCTCTTCGATGTAGACGCGGGTGTAACTATGCCCCTGGTATTCTTCAGCATCGACGTCTTTCTCAAGATAGGCGAATTTCAGCCGGGCCCCGTTGGCCATCAGCCACTCTTTTTTCTGTTCGTTATATTTGGCCCCTAGGGGCTTGAACAGCTGCTTGGTTCGGGCGATAACTTCCGCCAGCTGGACCAATTTTCTACGGAAGAAGATGCCGATCGCGTCAGCGCCGTACTCGTTCGAGTGCTGGAGCCAGTCGCCGATAGAGGATTCGGTCTTCCCGCCGCCCCGAGCGCCGCCGTAGAAGACTTCGAAGACCGGACATTCCAGGAGATGTGTTTGCGGTCCGGCCTGCGGCGACCAGACAACCGACATGGCGCCCAGAGACGCCTCGACGCCACTTGGAGCCCGTTGCGGGCGAGCTTGTGGCGGGAGGATCACTTAAGCACTCCCTGGCTCAATCAGGTCCAGAATGGTCAGGGAGGGTTTGGGGACCTCCATCAGCTCGATATCTTCGGGAATCTGCACTTCCCTCCCGCCGGGAACGTACCGACTGGCCCAGGCCTCTTCGCTCGCGGCCTTTTCAGGCATCTGAACCACGAAGGAGGTCTGATTCACGACGTTCTGCTGCCGGGCGCCGAAGCCCAGTGCCTTGGTAGAGAGGGCCATGACTTCCAGCGCAAATCCGGGATCGTTCTTTTTGGCCAGTTTTTCCATGATGATCTCGCTGGAAACTGAGGCCATGGCCCGCAGACGTTCTTCGATACTGGCAACCAGCGTCGGGTCGATCAGCTCTGTTTTCCGCTCCGCCAGCCGGACCAGGAACGCGTCGGAGTTCAGTACCATGCTGACCCAGTTCGGATGGTAGCCGAAGATTCGCGAGATTTCGATCTGGGAGATCATCGGCCGCTCGAGAATCAGGTCAATCATCGCGTCGTGCGTGTATTTGACTCGCTGAATCGCGTCTTTGGCGTACTCGGTCCCTTCCAGTCGGCTGGCCATAGATTTCCCCTTGAGTTCAATTCCGACAGGATAGGGGCTGGCCGCCGGGTTGTCAAGCCCGACGCGGGCGGGAAGCTAGGCACATAATCCACCGGGATTAATAAATCTTAATCCCCCGACACTAATTCCACAGTCAAAAGGAACGAGAGGGAGAAGACGGACCTGGGGAAAGTGAAAAGAGGGCCCTCGCGTGCGACAGCGTAATACGCCGTCAACACCCCCTGCCAGCCACCCCCCACTCCGGGCAGCGCCCCCCCCCCCTTCGATCCAGGCACAAATATTGCTACTGGCACGAAGATTGCTACGCGCGTGGGCGGGCGCGCACTCCATAGCTAGAGGGGTAGGGCAGGCCGGGACGTAGGGGTTACTACCTAGAAAATAGTTGTTGACGCGCCTGGGCGGGTGGGGTACATTAGGTGCATGGGTTGGCACAGTGCCGATCCACACCGCACCCCACGGGTATCATGGGGCTACCAGGAATCTATATCATGACCGATACCGCCAATGTTACCAGCCGTACCATCAATGCAACCATCGAGGGCACGGTGCTCACCATCAAAACGGCAGGCTGCCCCGATATCATCGTGGACAGCACAGGGCTGGAATTGACCATCATCGAAGCCGCCGTGATGCACGGTCTGAAGCAAAAGATCGTCGACGCGGCCGCAATCTCCCGCAACCCCGACAACGGTCGTGCCGCCAGCCCCGCCGACAAGCATGCCGCGATGCTGGAAGTAGCCACGCGGTTGATGAGTGGGCAATGGAACAAGGCCGCAGGGGACGGTTCCACGGGCGCGGGCGGGTTGCTGTTCCGCGCGTTGTGCCAACGTTACCCAGGCAAGACTTCGGACGAAATCAAGACATTCCTTGATGGTAAGACCAAGGCCGAACAGGCCGCGTTGCGTGCGAATCCAGCCATCGCCGCGATCATCGACACGCTGCGGGACAAGGATCAAAAGGACGGCACGGATTCGGACGCGTTGCTGGCCGGGCTGGAAGGTTGAGCCGTGACGTTCGATCAATTCCAGGCCAGGATGGTCGCGGAACGGGATGCCGCCGATCAATGGCTGCAGACCACCGCGATGCCTCCAGAAGATAAGGAACGTTTGGAAGCCCTTTGGAAATTGCTGGACGACACGATCGCCGTGAATCAGCGTCTCTATACGTTCTTCACTACCGGACAAGGAACCATTCAATGATCGCCCTCTTCACCATGATCGTCTTAACCGCGTTTGTCATTGGCCCACCGATTGCAAGGCGCATCACGCGATAGCCTACCGCAAACCATGAACCAGCCCGCCCCGTGCGGGCTTTTTTACGTCTGGCGCCTGGGCCTAGGCAAGGTTCCGATTAATCCACCGGAAATGCGGTCGGTGGTGCGTGGCGGGGATATCGGGCGGGATGCCTATGCCATTTCCCGGGCCGGAATGGGGGCGTGCGTGGCCTATCGATGGTAGGGGTAGCCTACCCTACCCGGAACCCGCCGCCCCGCGTCCACGGCCCGTTAAACGCGTCGCCACCGCCCGTGTGGATGGCCAGTCCCGCCGATTTCAATCTCCCCGCCAGTGTCCCCGTCCATGGTCCGCACTGTGCGCCGTGCCGTAGCCTGGGTGTCGGGTTCGTTCTGTCACCGGGGGGTGTGTATCGGGCGGCGGTCTTGTCTCCCTCCCCCCCTCCCTCTCTCCCCCCCCCCCTCTGAGACAGACAGACCGATGCGGACACACACCCCCCGGTGACAAATTGCACCCGGCACGCAGACCGCTACACGGGGTGTTCCACGGGACATGGCACGGCATCCTGCGCGGCAATTGAGGGTGACAAGTTCACACGGCACCCTGGGCAATTACTTAATTCGGCGGGATTAATTTTGATTAATATCGGGGGGATATTCACAATATCGGGATCGCGTAGTCACCTGGGCAGCCTACTTCGCCGGATTATTGCACTAGCTTCCCGCCCGTTTTCCCTTGCCACCTGTTCCCATTCCTGAAAGGACATTCCCGCCATGACTCTCCCCAAACACGTCTCCCAGGAGACTGACGTCCTCCGCGCAGTCTGGATTAAGGCCGCCGAAGAGGGTTCCGTGACCCTCTCTTTTCCCTCTGAACGTGCCTGCAATCAGGTCAAGTTCAAGCTCTACAACGCGGTTAAGAAGTTCCGTGATCAACCCGTCGGGGCTTCGGTCCTGGCGGACGCCGTGCGAATGTGCGAAGTTATCCTTCCTGGTGACTGCACAGTCGTGGTCCGCGACCGCATGAGCAATCCCTTTGTCGCCTCGATCGCAGAGCAAATGGGGATGGAAGCCGCCGATATTCCGACCTTTGAGACACCTGGCAGGCGGGTTCCGAACTTCATCCCAGCCGCGGAACGTCCTGTTCCCGACGCAACGCCTTCTGCCGAGTTCCTACAGGCCATCGTGCCAAGGCCTGCTAACCCGTTTTTCAGTCGCGAGGAAGGTTAACATGCCCATTAACGACTCGAAACGGCCAGAGAAATATCCACTGGACTGGCACGAACGGCTTCTTATCTCCAAACGCACCGGGGATACAGTGGCGATCGAGGCTGTCGACGACCAAAAAGCCGGACTGGCGCGAGCTAAGAAGCTCCGAGCCTTCCTGCGCAGCTTTGAAAAGTACCCCATGCACTCCACATCCCAGGCTATGAAGGACTTCCAGGCCAAAACTGTGGTCCATGAGTGGGCGCCAGGGTGTTGGGAACTCGCTGTGAAGGTTTCCCCCCGGCTCGCCACTTCGATCGAGGCTCAACTTAGAGGAGAATCTTATGACATTTGACAAACTTTTCAAGCTAATCCGCGACCTCGGCTATACGTCAGGGACGCATACGGAAGCAATCACACGGGCGGTTATGGCTGCCTACGACACATCACAGGTTGAGCTTCCCGCCGACCGTCAGATGCGCCTGTATCTCGCAGGCCCAATGACCGGGATAGAGGACTACAACTTCCCTGCCTTCAACGCGGCGGCTAAGTTGCTCCGCGACGTCAGCTTCCAGGTCATCAATCCCGCTGAGCATGGCATCGTGCCCGGCGCGGAGTGGGCTGATTACATGCGATACGACATTGCCAAGCTTGTCACCTGCCACACCATCGCCCTCCTGCCCGGATGGGAGAAGTCCAAGGGTGCGTGCTGGGAAGTGGAGATAGCACAGCGACTTGGGATGCAGGTTCTCGCGCTGGAAGGCGCAGTGTATCCCACTGAGGCCGCTGCAATGGCGGCAACGGTGCCGGCCGATCTGCTAGAGATGGAAGCGCGCAAGGACGCCGCCTACCTGGAACGCAATCAGGTGGTTGCGGCGCTGGCGAAGTGTTTCCCCTCAGGCACAGCCCGCACCGCCATTGAAGGCTGGTCGGAGGACTGGCACGGCTGCGTCTACATCGACCTGCCTACTGGGCAAGCCTCCTGGCACTACCACGACAGCCATGCGTACCTGTTCGCAGACCTGCAACGCTACCCAGGTGCGTGGGATGGGCACGACACCCCGGAGAAGTACGCACGGCTTGCACGGTTGACGCAGGCCCCCGTGGCCGACCAGCCCGCCGAACCCTCCCCGGCCGACATGTTGGACTGGCTGGACGAGACGAACAAGCGGTTCAAGATGGGTTGGGAAGTCGGTGCTGCACCAGCTGGCAACGTCAGCGTGCGCACCATCATCATGGGCGGCAAGCCGATTCGCGAGGCAATCCGCGCTGCTATGCCCGCCCCCAAGGGAGATAGCAATGGCTGATGCACCACTGACCCCGTGCCCGAAGTGCGGCGCGCCTTGCACGATCAAAGTGGAGATGCGCGGCGGCGATCACGGCTGGGGCACCACTGATGCCGAGCGGACAACATACCGCTGGGCCACCCCCTCGCCACCAGTAGCAGCAGTACCAGCCACGCCCGTGGCGCCGACCGGCTGGCAGCCACTGGCAACTGCTCCAGATGGCCAGCGTGTGCTGCTCGGCCCGCGCTACGCCCCTGTGGTTGGCATCGTGCGCAAGATGCCTTTTTGGGCCGACGAGCAAGAGCCAGCGGCATCCGTCATCCACTACAACGGGACGGTGCTGGTGGCAGGCTACCACTGCAGCGAGTGGCATCCCCTGCCAGATGGTGCCGCCGCGCAGCCCCAGCCCCAACCAGCCCAGCCGCTCACGGCTGGCTCCGATGGTGTTCCGCTGTCCTGACTGCCGAACACGCCGCAAGTCATACAAGCTGTTCCTCAAACACCTCGATGACTCGGAGCATCAGTTATGTGACTGCGGCGGGTACTCGTACAAGCACCGCCCCGGCTCGCCATACTGCAGTGAGAATCCTCTGGCAGCGGAGCGGCGAGCCGCCAGGGGTTACGGAATGACAATGGAAGAACTTGACAACGCCCCTTGGGGGTACTGAAGGAAAGACATGGCTGACACCACCTACAAGATAGTCGAAACGGATAACTTTGACAGTGACTGG
>JAJDFE020000346.1:0-38691 GCA_021527465.2 Geoglossum glabrum | reverse complement strand
ACTTCGGCACCACGCTGCAGCAATGCATCGCGGCCACGCCGATCAAGCACATTGTGCTGGCCGCCATGGGCGACCGCGTGGGCCTCCTGAAGGACGTCAGCACGCTGCTGGCGGTGGCACCGGGGATGGCGGTGCCGTCCTTGTACCACTGGTAGGAGATCGGGCCCGAACCCTGCACGCGGGTGGAGAAGGTGGCGACGGCGCCGACGACAGCGGCCTGCGCCTGTGGCTCATCGATGATCGCCAACGGGTAGGCGCCGATGGTCATGTAGCGCCAGACCAGCTTTTCCAGCCAGGTCTTGTCGGCGGTGATGTTCAGGCCGAGCGCCTGCACCGTGGGGGTGGAAAGAAGCCCGGCCGGATTCTGGTGGGTGAGGGCGACGAAGAATGCGAGGCCGGTCATGGCCAGGCGGTTGTCGCTCATGTGCTGCCCGTCAGTGGCGTGCATCTGCACGAAGAAACGGTTGGTCAAAGGCAGCAGGCCGCCGGCCGCTTGAACCAGTTCTCCCGTAGGCACTACCTGCACACGCGGATTGTTCGGAAACTCGGTGTTGAGGTTCTTTGCCAGCAGGCGGTAGTTGAGGTTCAACTGCGACTGGAACACATCCGGCGTGGCAAACTTGGAGGGATAGCTCGCCTCGTCCGCGCGGTAGGCTGGGGTCTCGTAGAGGTAGACGTTGACCCCCGGATCCCGGGCGATCTGCTGGAGGTAGAGCTCGCGGCCATACTTGAGGTGATCGGAGACACTGCCGATCGTCGTCGGATCGGTGGAAAAGTTCTGCAGCACGGCATCGTGCCAGTGGCTCTTCTGCACATAGGCGAGGCTGTTGGCGTCGTCGTAGTGGTTCTTGAAGCTGTAGCCGCCGACGGCGAACATATCGACGCCGAAGTTGTAGTTCAGCGAGCCGGCGATGGCCTTGACCATGTTCGGCAGGTTGGTCGGCCCGGTGGTGAAATCGCCGAGCGTGTAGGAGTTGCCGCGGAACAGGATGTTGCCCTGCATCGGATGCGGATCGGCATCGGCGACGCGGAAGAACTCCTGGGCTTTGTTTCCCGCGATCATGAACGGGGAGGCCGGCTGGGGATCGATCGCGGCCCAGTTCACCATGTCGGTGCTGGACTGGAGCAGGCCGTTGAAGCTGAGCTGCAGGGCCGAGCTGGAGGACATGGAAAGGCTGGCGCGGCTGGGAACGGTGACCGCCTGGCGGATGATGCCGAAGGAGGTCAGGCGCGGCAGGGTCAGGACCGTATCGATCCGGGCGCTGGCCAGATCATATTTCATGATCTTGCTGCTGGTCGGAGTGAAGTAGACGGACACCAGCAGGTTGCCGTCGGTATCGGTTTTCACCCACTGGGCGGAGCCACCGAAGTTGCCGATGTTCTGGAAGGTGGTCTCGTACTTCGAGGTCAGCGAATTGAAGCGATAGGTCGCGATGACCACGCCGTTGCCGCCGGTGGCGATGGCGGCCTTGAAGCCGCCGGTCAGTGGCTCGACATCATAAACCGGGCCGTTGAGCTGGGTGCTCGCGCCGACCAGGGTCTGGGCGTGAGTCGTGCCGTCGACGAGCACCAGGTTGCCGGTGGCTCCGGCCTGGGCGACGAGGATGTTGCCTTCCGGAGTGACGGAGGCGGCGGCGATGTCGCCGGTGAGAAGATTGCCGGAGGAAAGGGTCTCGAGCGCGCCGGTGTCCAGATGGTGCTTCAGCACCGCGCCCTGGGCGCCAGAGTAGGCGACGCGCAGGCTGCTGTTGTCCGAGGAGATCGCGAGATTGTCCGGGATGATGGTGAAGGTCGAAGAACCGGTGGGGCGGTAAATGGTGACCGCGCCGCTTTCGTCCGCACCGTAGTGGGTGTCCACCTTCACGGTGTGGGAATACGGCAGGTCGGCGATGTAGATGCCGCCGTCCGGACCCTGCTCGATTTCGCCGTTCGACTGGAAGGTCGTGCCGTCGTCATCGGTGCGCGGGGTGGCGATGGGGGTGACAAGGCTATTGTCGCGGTTGTAGTGACGGATCGGCTCGTCTTCGGTGGAATCGAACAGAACCAGATCGCCCATTTTCATGGACACCTGTGCATGGGCCAGCGGGGCGGCCAGACCCGTAAAGATGAGCGCGATGCGCGTGATTCTGGGAATCATAAAAGGGCGGAGTTCAAAAAGTCCGATGAATGAGTCATGGCTGAAGGCCCGCCCGATTCAAGGTCGAAGCGGGCCTGCACCGATTTGGCAAAAAACAGACGGCCGTCAGCGGCCACCTGTCAGCGGCTTTAGCAGCACCGGCCAGCGGTCGCGAAGGAACTGGTGGAGCAGGATTGCCACAAAAAAGAGCGCAACCGCCGACAGCGCGAAAACCGGACCGCTGGGAATCGATGGCGGCAGCTTCAAACACACCTGCCGCACCACGGCGAAGAACGGGACGTTTGAAGCGAAGATCATGAACGAGGCATTCGCACGTCCACCCAGCCACGCCGCGATGCGCGGGAAAGCCGCATTGATGAAGCACCCCGCCAGCAGGATCTGGACGGCACCGACGGCCGGGCCGATCAGCGGCGGCACCGGGTGGCGCAGCAGCAGGAAGGCCGCGCCGAGTGCCAGGCTGAGAACCAGCGACACGCCCGGGTGGACGAAGAAGCGGCGGAAGGTGCCCGCGGGAATCTGGTTCAGCAGGATGCCGATGCCGAAGTAGCCGAAGGACGAGGCCAGCGGCCAGGCCATGCGCGCGGCATCCGGCGGCACTTCCTCGAACAGGATCAGCGCCAGGCAGGGGAAGAGCAGGCATTTGCCGAAACGCACCATCAGCGGCGCGAGGCAGGAGGCCAGCAGCAGGTCGCGGATGAACCACAGCGGGCTGTTGGCCGGGCTGATGCCGAAGCCGGTGATCTGCATCAGCACCGACAGCGGGCCGAAATCGCGCGCGGTCTGGAGCGAGGCACCGTGGCGCGAGGCCAGATAGACCATCACGAACGCGACCAGGTTCCAGAACAGGTACGGCAGTCCCAGTAGTTCGAAACGTTTCTTCAGGAACGGGCCGGCGGTCACGCCCGGCTTCGACAGCGAACGCGCAGCGAAGCAGCCGGAAAGGAAAAAGAAGAACGGCACCCGGCCCCAGAAGGAGATCGTCCCGATGATGTCCAGCGGCGTGTGGCCCGCATACTCCGGCACCGGCTGGCCGATGCTCTGAAGCATGGCCGCATGATAGGTGGCGGCATGGTAGGCGACAATGAGGCCGGAAGCGACCATGCGCGCGACATCGATCGAGCGGTCGCGCTCGGAGACCACGGGAGACCCGGCGGCAGGGGCAACGGCAATGCTCATGGCGTACCGGCGATGCGGGTCACGAAGGAAGAGTAGCTGCAGAGCATGGCTTCATTGGTGAAGCGCTCCAGTGCGCGCTGGCGCAGGCCCTCGCCAATGCGGCGGCTTTCCTCGCGGTTGGCGGCGATCCATTGCAGCTTCTCCGCGGCTTCGGCGGCGTCCTTCGCATAGAGCGGATAGTCTTCGCCCAGAGCTTCGCGGTTGCCCTCCAGCGGCACAGTCACAACCGGCAGGGCGTGCATCATTGCCTCCAGCAGCGACAGGTCGAAGACGACGATCACCGGCGTGTGCAGGAAAACATCGGCATCGCCGAGATCGCCGCGAACGACGGCCTGCGGCTTGAGTCCCTCGAAGCGGACCTGTGACGAAATGC
The DNA here is from genome assembly GCA_021527465.2 of Geoglossum glabrum. NCBI lineage: Eukaryota > Fungi > Ascomycota > Geoglossomycetes > Geoglossales > Geoglossaceae > Geoglossum > Geoglossum glabrum. The sequence continues at coordinate 35,005 of JAJDFE020000346.1, read as the reverse complement.
CCTCGCGCTCCGCCTGGGCGTTCAGCTCTTCGGTGAGATTACTGGGCTGGCCGTAGTTGACGAACTCCCATTCGACGCCCGCCTGTTTGGCCAGCGCCAGGCTGTTCAGAAGCGTATCCAGTCCCTTCTCGCGGACGTGGTGGGCGACGGAGGCGATCTTCAGGCCGCGGCGGTCCGGGCGCGGCGGCGGGACGGGACAGGCGGCGACACCATTGTAGAGGATTACGGCCTTTTCCCGTGCCAGCTGAGCGAGCGGCCCGTTCATGCCGGTGAAGAGCGACAGCGCGCCACCGCTGGGGTAGACGACGTAATCGGACTGGCTGAAGTTCAGCCCCACGCACCAGCGCACGAAACGCTCCTTCAAACCGAAGCGACCGCTTTCCTCGGCCAGTTCGTAGTGGCGTCCGCCCTTGCTGTGCTCCGAGTGAACGGCCACGAGGCGGCCGCCGGGCGAGGGATGCAGGCAGCGCCAGAGATAGAACGGCGTGAAGCCGACCACGACCACGGTATGGTAGTCGCGGGCAATCGCATTGATGCGCGCCACCTGCCACAGCAGCAGCGGCAGGCCGTGCTTCGTCCCGACATTCAGCGCGCCGAGAGTGGAATCGAGATCGCCCTCCGTGCACGGCAGGCGCAGCTCGCCCTGCCCGGCGATGAGGATGTGGTCGGCATTCTCCGGGGCGATGGGTTTGCCCCAGGCCGCGGTGAGGAAATTGTAGGCAACGCCGTGACCGCCACCGCCACGGGCGGGCAGGTGCTTGCAGACGTAGAGGATGGCGGTTCCTTTGGCCACGGCGCGCGCGGGTCAGAGTTGGGCTCCGGCCGGGAAGACCGGCAGCGGCGCGGAGTTCGAGCGGGCGACCAGCCAGGTGGAAGCGAAGTCGATCGCCTCGCCGATGACCTGGTGCATGTCCATGTAGCGGTAGGTGGCCAGGCGGCCGAGGAAGGACACGCCGCCCTCCTGCTTCGCCAGTTCCGCGTAGGCCGCCAGCAGCTCCTTGTCGGAATCGAGCCGCTTCGGGTAGTAGGGGATGTCGTCCTCGCCGGTCTCCTTGCTGTATTCGACGAAGGCCACCGTGGATTCATGCTGCTCCCACGGGGTGAAATGCTTGTGCTCGTGAATGCGGGTGTGCTTCACCTCCGGGCTGGGGAAGTTCATGCAGGCCACGCCCTGGTAGTCGCCCTTCTGCTCGATCTTCTCCCAGAAAACCGTGCGGTAGGACAGAGCGCCGAGGCGCTTGCCGAAGTAACCGTCGAGCGGGCCGGTGTAGAACACGTGCGCGAAGTCCGCGGCGGTGGCCGGATCGTAGACCGTGTTGAGCTTCACCTCCACGTTGTGTAGCGTGAGCATTCTACAATTCATTCATTACGAGAGAATATACAGATGAGATATTTTTATGCAACTTCACACAGTAATTACTACAACAGACAATTGTATGAAAACTAACTAAATGTGTTGTCTCTACTTACCTCTTGAAATATCTCAGTGTCTCATTAAACTCCTCCTTTCCAGGAATAATTTTGGCCATGTTGAACTGAAATATGGAGTAGAATGGAACATAAAAAAACAATCCTACTCCTAATCCCAGATAGCGGTGATGATAACGGGTTTCTTGTACGTATTGTGGAGGTGTGTGTGTTCCTGGATCCGAACAGTTAGTTGGGATTCTTGGCGAGGGTAGCTTACCTACCTCGCTGCCGTTTTGTTTTCCCCTTTGTAGAGAGAGAGAGCACTCTACTCGCATATAGTATGGAAAATAAGTAAATTCTAGAGGAGAAAAGAGGTTTTCACCCTTATTTTTATTTTTATTTTTTCACTATTTTTTTCTCCCGCCCCCCTTTTGTTTTTTTTCATCATTTCATTTATCACTATTATTGCCCTTTACAACTTTTTTTTTTTTTTATTAATTCTTTTTTGAAATTTTGATTTTTTTTTTTATTCCGCTTTTATCAGGAGGTAAATCCCCAGTTGGTGTGGAAAAAAAAACCCCTAGCGGATAAAGATAGATGGGGTCGGAAATTGGAATTGGGGAGGGGGGTTTTATATGTGGTAAATGGCGTTTGGTGAGAGAGAGGGGGGAGGTTTAGGAAAAAAAAAAAAAGGGAGGAGTTGAGGATCTGCACCGGCTCGTTGAAGGGAATGGTAAAAGAGATTATTCTTGGACCTTTGGGCCAAAGAGCTTTCTTAGAGCTAGTCCTTCAACTACAGTTCCTACTCTCTCCTTTTGTCTGTCCCGATCCCTCTCCACCTTCTCCCGCTGAGTCTGTGCCGCTCCCCCCACCATTACCGCCTGCTGCTCCGTCACCGACATCGGCATCACCGCTCCTCCACTGGTGTTTTCTAATGGTTTGCGGTTTGCGGCGAACAGTGCGAGGTGCTGTTTTTTGGGTGGAGGGGCGGGAGGTGGTTTTTGGTTCTTTTGGCGAGCCTGGGTTTCGGTATCGGGTTGAGGCTGGGTTTGTTCTGTTTCTTGCTGTAGTGGTGGTCTTTGGCGCCACGGTGGTTGGTGTTCCGATACTGTCTGTGCTTTCTTTCTGAGTGAAAGCTGCGCGGAGAGTTCGAGGATAGGGGCGCTGTCAAGCTCAAGCGGGGGAGTGACTGGAGGAGCACCAATGTAGGGGTTGTTTGTGGGGAGGGTGGTAGAGAGCTCGGTTGCGCTAGGGAGTTCGACCCGTTTGGGTCGCCGGTCGAGGTCTAAGCCTTGCGGGAAGGTCATTCCACCGCTGACAGGTCTGCCGCGTTTGGGGGAAATTGGAGTTTGGGGTTCAGTGCCTTGTGTTAAATTAGATCCTTGTTTTGCTCCAAAGGGGTGATAGCTTACGGGCTCCCCCCCGCCGGCCATATATGTTGGATCCGTCAATGAACCTATCGACGTCTGCAAATACGTTCTTTCCTTCTCCTTGAGTGTCTTCAGGGCGCCCGTTTGGCGGTTCCGCCTTCTCTCGGGGGATTTTCGGTGGGACTTCAGGCGGTATCAGGGTACCATCAGATAGCCAGCTATTGCTAAGACTACTTTCGCCAATCCTAAGGGCACCCGGAAGTGTTTCGCGTCGCAAGCTATTCCCGGAGCCATGTTGGCTTTCGGACGGGGACCCTAGGTGCGCGGGGGCTGTTGAGGACGTAGAAGACCTTTGTCGCAATCCTCCAGCCCGCCCTAAGTTTGATGGGCTTAGGTTCCCCGGATGTGCGGGTGGGCTTGCGATTCTATCCGTGTCTGAACGAACACTATCGCGATGGCTCACTGACCCGTTCTCGCTCCCTGTGGTACCATAGCCAGACCTTTCCCTGTAAGCCCTTACTCTCTCGTCTTCCTCCTGCTGAACGCGTGCGACCGCCTCCCATGTTTTCTCCCTCCACTTATCCATCCCTATCTGCCCCGCTAAGGATGGTCTATTATTCGAGACAGGGCTCACGTCGCTTTGGTTGTGGTCGAGCTTTGGTGACGCCAGAGTCACGCGTGAACTGGTACTGCTTGAGCTGCATGTTTCTGTTGGGTTATTCATGTCAAGTCCGAAATCGCTAGACGCAATAGGAGATGATACGGAGGACCTCGATGACTGGCCGTGAGGAGGCCATGGGGAGCTTGAGCTTGCGCTTACTCTAGCGCTAGGACTATCTTGCGCACCGTTCGATGATTCCCAGTCGGTTGCCAGTCTCGGGGATCGGAGGTAAGAGCTAGAAAGCCTAAGGCGTGATCGCGAAGCTGCAGCAGCAAACAAATTAAAACCCATCGTTTCCGTTCGTGGCGATGAGGTTGATGTGTCCGGTCTATCGCTGATAGAGGAGTTCCGCGTATCTTGCGAAAAAGGACCATTAGCAAATAGCCACTCTTTGGATGTGAACGTTCAGCATTACTGGTCAGTGTATCCCCTCCATATAGGCTTGCTGGCGGGGTGATCGAGTCCGAAGACCGTCGATGTTGCCAGGGCGAGCCGGATTGGTTCCCTGCCATCGAGGCTTTCTTGTAGACGCAGAGGGTCTTGATGGGATCGGTTCGCTGAGGTCGGCACGACCTTGACTGATGTTCTTACGAGTTGGAAATATATTTAGCTTGGCTGGTGCTTCCCGGCAGGTGGGTGGTGTCCATCCCAAGAAAGAAGCAAAGTGACATGTACAACTCTGCAGAGTGGGTTGGCGACTCCGCTACTGGACCGGCGCATGGCGATGAGGCTTTGCAGAGGTGAGACTTCCGCTACTCTATCGCTCGAGATCACGCCCCTCACCCCACCAAACTCTGAAGTGCACTGTCCGGTGTCGGGGGTCCCCCGTATCACCACCTAGCCAAGGCGCTCACTTACACAAACGAAGGCTTCCGGAAAATAACACAGGGCGGAAATACTATCGTTGCTAGCTGTTAGGCAATTATAGTCGTTAGTCAAATTTAGATAAGTTTATCATAACAGAGTACAAATGTCCCGCATATTCTAGAAGCAGAGAGCTTGGAAACACATGCTTGTTTCCCAAATCCTCAAGGCATAAAGTATAAAAGGGCTATTTAGGAAGGGAAAATAAGCTAGGCATTGACCTCAAGAGGACATGCGTTATTAACTTGTCCACCGAAACACATCCCTCTGCATTCGGGGTCCGGTAAGGTGGAAATAGGTGGAACTAAGTAGTGAAATAACTTCCTCCATTCAAGAAAGTAGGAGATGAGTACGATTAGAAAATCCATTAGGAGGATATCCCAGAATTATCCGCTCTCTCCTCACCGGCCAAATCCCGCCTAACTAGCCCCATCGCTCATACATTCAATGAATGGTCATCTACCCCATAGGTCGGGGACTCCGCTCTAATAGGGCGCAACTGTATCGGCTCCGGCTCGCCCACCTCTGACGTAGCGCTTCGGTTACCGATTGCTCCTAGGGTCTTCGTGCCGCGGACTGGTGCGCCGCTGTGTCTATGCCGGCGGAGGGAGGAGGTAAAAGTGATCAGGGTGGTAAGGAAGAGGAGGCTATGTGGAAGGTGGTTGGTCAGCGACTAAGTTTTGTGTCTTGAGGATGGGGGAAACAGACAGTTCAAAGCCACCAAGCCCTGTGGCAGCAGCGGTAGTCTTCCAGCCGAAGCGGGAGAAGGCGCTATCTATTGTATTTCACACAGGGTCAGGACTCTTCCCTTTCCTAGCTAAGTACCTTCATACCATAGTAGTCACCCTCCCCTGGCCCTGCATAAAGCACCGATCCAAGCCCATTTGCCGAATTATATAACTTTGCTGCCGTGTTGGCCGATGCCCACGCAGTCATAATGGCAAACACGATAAACCAAGCGAAGACGGCTAGGATCTCCAGAACGAGCACCACCCAGCAGTTGTAGAGGAACGAAGCGAATATCGGGACTATGACGAAGTAGGCGATGCCGAGGACAGTTGCAACGCTCTGCGAGGATGTTAGCCTGTGTTGCCATTAGGGAAGTATAGTGGGGGTAGGACGTACGACGAATAGGACAAACCCCAATGACCAAGTTAGGAATATCATGAACGAGAAAGAACCCGGAACGCTCGTCCATGCGCGAAGCGAGTGTTCAGATGCGGCGGCGAGGGCCAGGATGAGGAGCGCGAACACGACCTGCGCGATGCGGAGGAAGAAGATCCATTCTTTAGTTGCATCAGTGGCACTGCTCCCCAATCTCTGTTGGAGATGAGTGGAATGCAAAGGAATGTGCTGCAAACCGGGTCCTTCGACGACATGCTCCCTCCCATCTCTATCGCCTTGTGCGTGAGTCGGCCCCGCTTCAGTCCCTGATGCGTCCATTGCTGTCTGTTTCTGCGGCCAGAAGAACGAATGATAGCGCCGTCGCGTTGCTTGCTGGTAGTTGCAAGATCTGCTGGCTGCTCTCTGGGCCAGGCAGCTGCGTCGTATGCGGCAGTTATCTCGGTCGCTTTCCTTCCAGAGAAACAAAGAAACGACAAGAGTGAATGTTTCAGCCTCGTGCGGGTGGTGGTAGCGCGTTGCGGGTGCAAGCAAGGCAAACCAAGAAATTCAAGACACGGCAGGAGGGAGGGATGCTGCCATCGGCGATCCTTCGCTTGCCTTCCCCGCTGTGCTTGTGCTAGAGCGCGGGGTGGCCATTTGGTGAAGGTGGCCATTTGGTGAACTTTTCGCGAACCCCACCTCATCAGCACCGGGCAAAAGCAATACACTCGGACATCGTGCTCTCATTGTCTGAGGACTGTTCTGAGGTTTCTTCCAACTCTTCTGGAGGGGATGAGGGTTTTTTTCGTTTACTGGGTTGACTAGACTGAGGTCTCTTTCTCTTTCTTGCCGCTGTTGCTGATTCTGCCTCTAGAACCTTATCCCGAATTTCCGAAGTGGTAAGCATAAAGTGCCCTTGAAGAACTTTCCGTTTGCCACCTAGGCGTTGTTTTCGCATGCCAAGAATATCTTCCTTTTGCTTGTTGGCAGTTCGGAGGATACTAACTTGGGCGGTAAGATGTTCTGTTGCTTTTGTAAGGTTTAGAGCATACTGTCGTGTTGGTGAACTCAATGGACAGCTTAATAATTTGTGTTTGAATACAGTATTAAGCTGTCGCAGATCTTGGCTATCTAGTGGTGAACTGCCGATTGGAAGAATCGATGTGGTTTGGGATGGTGTTGTAGTTGGGAGAGAGGTAGGAAGATGTCGAAGAACTTTTTAGCGATCAAATGGAAGTAAACCTGCACCACGCCATGCCGATGAGATATTTATTGCTGTTAAAGCTTTAGGTCTTGCTTTCGTATAGATTTGGACCCATTCAGCTTTAGTGAGGCGATAAATTCTATTCTCAGTAAGGTGATCTGTTTCTTGTCCATGAAAAGTTACTAGCGGTCTAAATACAGCAACATCGAGTGGCTGTAATAAATGGGAACTATGCGGTGGTATTACCAATAAGGTAATCTTGTAGTCGATACAATGAGTAAGAAACTCTCCAGTAATATGACTATCATGGCCATTACAAATGAGTAACCGCTGTCGTCCATTTGCTTTTTCTCGAGTTGCTGGTTCAAAAACTCTTTTCAACCATTCAAGTCCATGCCTGTTACTAGTCCAGCCCTTTTGACTTGCTGCCCACTGCCAGTCAATTGGAGTATCGGGATTGATCCAGGTATTGCTAACATTTTCTGCTCTCATGATTACGAGAGGAGAAAGGAAAGATCCATCTGTACAAATGCATTCTACTACTGAAACCCACTCTTGCCATCCAGGTTCTACTTTGTATCGTGTCCTTAATGTAGTATCGATCACTACATGACTTGATTGGCTTGTTCCGATTCCGAAACCTGTTTCGTCCATGTTGTAGATATCCTGGGTCCGAAAGTTAAACTTCTGGAAGGCAGTTTCGAAAGCATCAAACCACTCATATACTGTCTCAGTTGTTGTATCCTTCCATCGAGAAAACTCTAGTCTTTGGCCTCGATTGGTTTTTAGATGAGGATAGTGCTGAATGAACCGTTTAACCCAGTCTTGACCAATCAGAGGTTCAGTAACAAGTTGCATTCCATCAGTATTGACAGACGCGACGCGACGCGTCAAGATTTCCGATGCTAACTCTCGAATAATTTGATGACTAGCTGGATAACCACCAGCTGTTAGATGTTTACACCATATCTGGAGTGCATTTTCCTCATCTCTAGACAATAATTGACTAGACTCGTGGCCCTGTAGATGGTTGAAGCCGCCTTTGACGCGTCGCGATAATGTCATGTATGGAACATCGTAGGTTTTACTTGCAGTATGAATAGTTGTAACTTCTTTTTTTTTAAGGGCGTCTAGTGCTTGGGCAATTCGGATCTCGAGTTCTGCAATCTTCCGGCTTCGTTTTTTGGTCATGGTGAGTATATCGGCGATGTGTGGGGTGGGGCTCGCGAAAAGTTCACCAAATGGCCACCTTCACCAAATGGCCACCCCGCGCTCTACTACTACTAACACGTATTGAGGCCATGTACTTGTGGGGTGGGTCACTGTGGGGTCCGCACCAACAAGATTGCGTAGTGCTACGAAGTACACGTGTACGTACGATACTGCACTCCGTACTCTGCGGCACCAAGTGTGTTGACAAGCGGGACACCCTTGGCGGAACTTGGCTCGCTGGGTTTTGCAGGCACTCAGTCACCAATATGGGAAATTGGGTAGTGAGCGATACTATCTGCTGTTACGTTTTACCTGACAGAGGGCTAATTCCAAAGAACCACGGCATATTACTAAACCCCAATTAGACCAATAACCGATATACCTAAGATCCTCGACCCCGAGCGCGGAGCCCCCAAAGCTAAACCAAAACCTTCGCTTTTGAAATGACCGTTGACCTCTCTCCGCTGCGCTTTACAACCAGCGGAAAAACCACAACCCTCACCTCTCTCCCGCTCAGTTCATTCACCAACGTCCCGCCAGGCCCCACCTCCGTCGCGCTCTCCTGCCACACATCCTCCGTCGTCTTTGGATCAAATAATAACCCTCCCTCCCCAACGTTATCAAGCATAGTGACTTGATAACGAGCCCGCTGTTTTGCGAGGTCAACAGCGAGCAGGGAGGCGGTCTCAACGACTTGGTGAAGGTAGGTGAGGAGGTCCGGGGATGGAGGGACGAGAGAGGAGAGTATAGTGGATATGTGGGTTGTGAAGGTAGCAATGACTTGATTGCGTTCAGCGAGCCAGGTTGGAGAGCTCTCAAGCAGGGATATGGCTTGGACACGCCAGTTGTCAAACTCTTCAGTCATCGCTGTCATCCTGTCAGCTGGTAGTGCATTGAAATGCTCCCCCCGTATGAACTCACCCTTCTCCCCAAAAACCCCCATCAACCCCCTCCACCCCTCCCCCAGGAACCCACCTCTAAGCCCAAATCCCTCCTCAGTAAGCACCCTTACCACTACCGCCCTCACCACCAAGAACCCCGTTCTTCTCTCCCTCAACAATGCCCGATATCCCGGTACCATTATCACAAGATCTTTGTTACTTGCCTCCACCTCGCTGGGGATGTTCTGGAAGTACGTGAGCGCAAAAGTAGTAATGCTATTTTCAAGCTGGTCTAGGCGCGAGAGTACAGCACGCTCAGTGAGAGAGTCGTCGTCGGGGCCATGGCGGCGGTGGACGGAGATAGAGGGACGTTTACCAAGGGCACCGAGGTTCCCGCTCAATCCAGGTAGGGGTCCGGGTTGGGTGGTAGGGAGATGGGATGGTTCTGGCCTCTCTTTTGACGTATCAGCGGGGGAGCTACTAGGTTTATGGGTTTACGTACTTCGGCGGAACATCAAAAAACAGAGCCCAGCCAAGGAAAACGCAAGGAGCGCGGCCAGGACTCCAACACCGGCGTGGAGACCGACATTGTTATGTTTTGGTACACTCGTACTAGAACTCGTTGGTGGGTAGGTCGGGCTCGTCGGAGTTGTATCAGCTGAAGAATTATATTGAGTCGGGCTTGCAGGGGAGCCAGCAGCCGATAGAAAAGCAATGTAAGAGATATCCACCACCTGGCCTGGTTCATACTTGGTGAGGGTGGGACCCCAGTAAATGAGTTGCATAGTATCGTTAAAAGTCGTGGCGGCTTCAGACAAAGGAGCTGTTAAAGGGAGATAGTACGTAGCTGTTACCTCGTAGGTAGTTGTATAACGAGAGACATACGGCGCAGCTGGAGGCGGAGGCGAAGTAGGAGTTTGAGGAGTAGGAGCTTGAGGAGTTTGAGAAGGAGTTTGAGGAGCTTGAGAAGGAGTTTGAGGAGCTTGAGAAGGAGTTTGAGGAGCTTGAGAAGGAGTTTGAGAAGGAGGAGCTTGAGAAGGGTTTTGGGCGACCATCCTGTTGCTCCCGTCCACTTTCTCGCGGTCTTCCGAACGAACCCTCAGTTTCGGGGGGGGGGACTGGATCAGCCAGGAAAGCGGCCCGCCTCTGCATTTGAGGAGAACCTGCTGCTCGAACACATCACACTGGGCCAAAAAGCAATCACCAGCAGCCCGATTCTAGCCCATGCCCCTCGCCCGTTTAGGAAAACCCGCACCATGAATAAACGAGGCTGAACCATAGCAGGAGCATGTCGTTCATCCCACGAAGCCAGCTGGTCAGATGCAACAGGCGGGGCGGGGCGGGGCAGCAGGGATGCGATTGCGATGGGGACGAGGCTGCGTACTCCAGGCGTCGCCCCGGTCGAAGTCGAGATCTCTTGTCCGTCCCTAGCCCCGAGATCAGAAGTTAAGAATTGCCCGTTGCCTCGGTTTTGGTGAGGTCGCGAAGCCATGGACCATACTCCGCACCGGATTGTCGTGGGTGTGGATTTTGGGACGACGTTCAGGTATGGCCTAGCAGCGCGGAACCTTCATTTCCCGCGCGGAAATTGGATGAACGGATTCTGCTTACTGTACCGGGATATGTTAGCGCGCTGGCGTGGGCAAGCTCCCTCTCCCCCGACCAAATCGAAATCATCAAGAACTGGCCTTCGTCAGGGCAGCTTGTAGGATCTCAAGCGCCGACCGAGATCGCCTACGAGGATGGGGACACGACGGCTTTTTCGTGGGGTTATGACATCCCACCGCAAACGCGGAAGGTTCGTGGCAGAAAATACAATCCGCTTTGATGGTCACTTGTGCAATTTCCAACGTGGTTTTCTGTTGACTTGTATTTTCTCCGACAGGTGATGTGGTTTAAGTTGGGCCTTGAGGCCGATGATCACCCAAATATGAAGCTCCCCTCGGGTTTGACTGTTGTGGATGTTGTGAGGGATTACCTCTCAGCACTATATCAGCACACAATGGATTCGCTGTACCGGAAGTTTGAAAGAGGTGAGTTTCAAATCCCTATCTCTCCAAGAGGGGGTAAGAGCAGAAACATGGGATCCTCTTGCTAATACTTCCCACCAAATGTAACCAGATGTCTTGAATAGCACAAAGATAGATTTCGTCCTCACTGTTCCAGCCATATGGTCTGATGCAGCCAAGAAAAGTGTGATATTCTCTCTTGACCAATTGAACGCCTTCCCCAGATTACTAAGTTGAATGTTTCTCGTCGATTAGAGACCGAAGACGCAGCGCGGCTAGCAGGAATTGGTAATGAACACGGACTAGAAATCCTATCGGAGCCGGAAGCCGCAGCACTATATACGCTCAAGCACTCAGATCGCTCCTCTTCCATGATTAGGGTAAGCTACTGCTCCCGAAAGTTACAAGCCTCACCTCTCCTAACACCTAGCCACCCAGGTCAATGACCGCATTGTAGTCTGCGATGCCGGCGGCGGAACCGTTGACCTTATATCATACGACGTCCTCCAAATCCACCCCCTTACCGTTCGTGAATGCGCCGCAGGCACAGGTGACTACTGTGGCTCTACATTTATCGACCGGAACTTCGACGGCCTTTTTGCGCGCCGAATGGGCCACCATTACGACCTACTGAGGCCCGAGTATCGCCAGCAGGTTGTGAAGAATTTCGAGACAGCCAAGATTGCGTTTCGGGACGTGGTAGGGCAGCCGAAGTTTTTTGTGAATGTGCCGACGGTGGCAGAGATTAAAGAGGCGGGAGTAGATGGAGGATATTTTGGAATTAGTCGGTAAGTTGTTCTTGGCGTAGAGGTCTTGAGTCGCATGTTTTGGTGACTGACCATTACTGTTTGTGAGGGACAGGGAGGAGATGAGATCGCTTTTCGACCCGGTTATTGGCAGGATCATCGAATTGATTGAGCACCAGGTCATGACTGTCTCTCAAGGACCACAGCGCGTAAACGTATGTGATACCTTCCTCTCTAATCCTCACTTTATTGACAAACCACAAAGTCCATCCTTCTGGTAGGAGGTTTTGGCGAGTCGGAGTACCTCTACAAGCGCGTCTCTGCGTGGGCAGGCAGGTACGGCGTACAGGTCATACAGCCACGAGAGGCGTGAGTTCCACTTAACAACCTTTGACATTAGCGAATTCATGCTAAAGATAGACATAAAGCTCCACCGCTATCGTCAGAGGCGCAGTCCTCAAGGGCATCGAGCCCCGAAGCGGACCCGGGAAAACCCAATTTACTCGTGTCGCGAGACGGAGCTAGTGAGTCGTTACACAATCGCAAGAATAAACACTAACCCCTTTTATCTAACCTCGGGCATGACACAGTGGTGCGCCAACAAGCCAAGCGTTCATTCCTGGAAGGCACCTAGAAGCAGATGCCTTCATCGATAAATTCACGGGAAAGAAAATGGCGAGAAACCAGATTAGCTGGTTTATCCGGAAGGTTCAACAACCCCCATTCTCCCCCACGAAAGCTGCCCCCTATTAACCCATAAAAATAGCACCAACCCATAACAGACGATCACGTATTCAGTAAGCCTCCTCAAACCTTTCCCCCACGGAAAAACCTAAAGCCCCACTAACCATCTCCATTAATTCCACAGCCTACGCATTCTCCCGCCACTTCAGAACCCTAACCCCCTGGTCCGACGCCCTTGTATCCAGCACCGCCGACCACCCACCCTCGCGCTACGACTCCTCCTCCGTCCACAAACACTGCACAATCATCTCTGACCTGACCCATTTGAAAAAAAGCAAGTTCAAACGGAAGTGGCGCAAATGGAGGCCGTATTACGTAGCGGAGTATGAGCTTGTCATGAGCTTGAAGGGTGGGAATTTGGGGTTTGCGTTGGCGTGGGGAGGGAGGACGTGGGGCGAGAGGGTGGATGTGGAGTTCGTTTAGCTTGGGGGGGAAGGTATCGCCAATATTTATTCTATTTTATTTTATTTTTCTTGGACATGTGTGGCGAAGAGTATAGCAGCATCCTTGGTGTTTCAATTTTATTTATTTTTCGTAGGGTTGGGTTTAGGGTAGAGATGTTCACGTCTCCGGTTTTTTTTCTCTTCTTTTCCCACTGAAAAAAAACTACTTATCCCTCTATCCTCTATGACTAGCTATACCTATTCCGCAATCCATACCATCTACCACTCTCACATTTCCCCCCGAAAAACTCAAACCACAGAACTTAACCCCCCATACCGCCCTCCCCCCCCACAACACACACTTAAATCTTCGCCCCCTCCCCCCTTTCCCCAGCGACAACAACAAAAACCGCCTCCCCCACCACCGCCGGCCCTCCCAGGGCCCCATCCTCCCCTTCCGCCCTGACCCACAACTTCCTCCCCTCACCCCTCTCCACCCACGCCCTAACGCGCAACTCGCCGGGCGTCCTCACCGCTCTCTTATATTGCACTTTCATCTCCACCGTATATGCCGCGTAGTCTGGCGCTAAATGCAGATATATCAACGCGCCCATCACCTCGTCTAGCACCGTTGCCAAAACCCCGCCGTGCGCAACTCCCGCATGTCCGTCCACCCCCGTTCCCAGCGCCAGCAGCACATACATCTCCCCCATCGTCGTCGTCGTCGTCGTCGTCGTCGCTGCCGCGACGGCGGCCGGCGCGAGGAAAAACGACTGCCAGTATGGTATCGTGCGCGGCGTGCTCAGCGTTTCGGCGGTGAGGCTGTCTTCAGTAGATGGGGTTTTGGGGGTGCGCGAGGGGATGAGGATGGGTTTTAGGAGCGGGTTTGTGAGGACGGCGGCGCACCAGGGGATGGCACTGAAGTGCGAGAGGGTCTTGGGAGGGATCGGCGCGTAGGTTATTTTTTCGGGTTTATAGGACGCCATGTGTGTGGAGGGGGAGGAAGGGTTGATGTTACGCTGCGGGGAGATTGAGATTTGAGTTTTAATGGCCGAGGATGTTGGCCCTGGGTATAAAAGCAGCCTCTACCGAAACCCCTGTCTCGTTCCACAAATGCCACGTTTAGTTTTCTTCTAGTAATGACAAACTCTCTCGCGGCACAGTCCTGCAGATAAAATCGCGTTGTTCTAGGGAAGCTAAGGTCATGTGCGAGGAGAATGTAAATTAAAGCAGAGCACTTATGATTCTGGGTGTACGACAGAAGCCCCCTCCTCAATAGCTCCCGCGCACATAGGGGTCCTGTTTGAAAGCCAACATAACCCTGGGAACAACATGGCCCCGGGAACAGATCGCGATGCGGAACGCTTCCGAGTGCCTTTAGGGTTGGCGATAGTAGTCTCAGCAACACTCGGCAAAGCCAACAAGAAAATAACGATTCCCCATCAACTCTTCCGCCAAATCTCTCACAGCCTCGACCCAACTCCCCAGGATCCCCCCCTGCTCCTTCCTTCCTCCTCTCTCTTTAGCTCTCACCCTCAGCGCAGAGAGTTCGCTCTTCAGCGCAGAGACCTCGTTCTCCAGGCGGGATATTTTCTGGCGGGCGGCCACATGATTCTGCTCAAGCGACCGTTGGTATGCAAGAAGGTCGTTAAAGGACCTTACGAAGGCTTCCGTTGGGGAGCTGGTGGGAGGAGAAGTAGGCCCAAAGTAACGTAGGTACTTTGGGTGGTTGCTTATTCGAACCCACCAGCAGGGACTATATCAAAAACCGTTAGCTACATCTAGTGGCAAGGGCAAAAGCTGCGTACACTCTCGGACGTATCCCCGGCCACCAAATGAGCTCGAATACAACAACCACAACAAACCCCATCCAAACCACGCCAAATGGGGATGGGGGGGGACAGTGTAGCAACCACAGGCTGTATCCATCGTCGTGATGGGGTGATTGTTGTAGGGCTCGGAGAAGAAAAAGTGTAGGAGAGCGGCCGTTGACTTGTGGGGCCTGTCGCTCCTTCCCGACTAAGCGACTACAGACTTGGGCACGAGAACACGTGCGTATGGCGGTGGCCTATCTTTTCCCGGTGGTAGATGAAATATCGCACCTCTTAGAGGGGATTGGGGTTTTTATAAAAAGAGATACTTGGACGCGACCTCACCACTTGAATTATAAACTAAGATGTCGACATAACGAAGCATATTAGCCTCAACGGTCGATCCTGAAAACATGCGCCTCAGTGGTTAACACCCACTCATCCAGCCCTACCACATCAGGTTCACTAAATATCAAGAAAAAATACTTTAACGTCTCTGCCGTCCAGAAGCTCTCCATGACATCCTCTTGTTGCGGATCAGGGACCGTGACGTCGGAGACCATAGCGTGCGCGTAGGGAGTACGTGTGTGTTTAGTTATGGACTGGAATAGAGCCCAGGCGTCGGTGAGGAGAGAGGCGGTGCCGGTTAAGCGGTAGAGGATGAAGATGGATTCGATGGCTTCGGGTCTGTGAGGCGGATGGTTAGCAAACGTGTCTCGTTTTGCGTATTGAGGAAAGGAGGTGTACCGGAGGACATAGCGTCTATCACTAATATCGCTAATCCCAGGCACCAACCTATGTTGCTCGATCCTCTTCCTAGTCCTCTCGTCAATTGACAGTCCTGCGTTGTCGCCCGCCGCCCAGTCTTCCTCCTCTTCCTCCAGCACCTTCGCCTTCACTGCAGCTAACCACTCCTGCTCGTCCCATCCCCCTCCCTCCGTACTAACCACAGCCCGGAAAGTCTCTGGCATGATCCCTGAAGGCATGCTTTCATAGGCCCACACACAACCGTCCACCAGCTGTCTCGCGATCTCCATGTCATCAGGACGATCGAAGATTTTAGATGCGAGCGCAACCATCCCACCAGCGAAGCAAGCGAGGTGTTGGCAATGTGGGGTGAAGACTTCATCCGTAGGCGAAGAAATAGTAAGTGCACCAGGGAGGAGGATTGTGCGGTTTTCAGGTGTAAGGGGGCGGAAGAAAAGTTTTCTGATGGCAACAGGGATGAAACGTTCGTACATCTCGCGATACTGTCTGGAGCGTCCACCTAGGAGAAGATATTCCTAAAGAAAGGTCGTTAGAAACTAGCCGCCAACAGAATTAGTCCACAAATTCTTCACCTTCGGCAAATACTCAAAGACCGAATCTGCCATCCCCCCCATCGTAAAAAGCCCCCCTTCTTTAAAATCTCCTTTTTCCGCATCCACGATTATTGGCCACAAACCCGGCAATTTCGTCTCCATCTGCTGCGCTGCAAAGATATCCATGATGCGTTGAATGGCATCATAATATTTCGGATCCTTGGTCAGTTGGGATAGGCGTGTGAATTCGAGGGAGAGGGAGCCGATTTCGGCGACGAGGGTCCTAGATTGTGCGACTTGGGGATTCCCGAGAGCGGCGCTACGAAGTGAGGATTAGCCAAGGACGAATATTGTGTCATCTATGGAGGACGTCCTCACGATAGCCAATCCCATCTTGCAACCGGTAGTCGGTTCGGCGTATCGAACGCCGCATATAGCATTTCTCCCACTTCCACCGCCTTCCGTAATAGTACCGGATATCTCCCCGCACTAACATCGTATGCACCCAAAAACCCACCCAGGTGCCGTATCGTCGTCTCAAACACAATCAAGGTCTCCATCTCGCAGTTTGTAAAGTCGATACCGGAAACTGCGACGACTGCGGCTTCGAACTCAGAATGAAGACCCATAAGCCAAAGGGTGTCAAGGGTGTCGATTAGCGTCGCGGCCCACCCCCCGAAAGTAGATCGGTTGCCCCCGGAGAGGGGCGTGAGTTCGTCTTGTAGCCATGCATGCGTCTTATAACCCTCCCAAGTGTGGTTAAAAACCTCCCTCACGGCCTTCAACCGCTCCTCTCGCACCTCCCTCTCCTGGTCCGTCTCCTTCTCAAACTCGCGTTGTATCTTGGGGATTTTTGCGCCTCTGCCGGTAGGAAGGGGGGTGAAAGATTTGAGGGGATAGCGTTGAGTTCTCCTGGACCAGCGGAATCTGCCATCGTAGGAGGGAATAGAGCTGGGGAAGGGTCCAGGGGAAGGGATGTGCAGGCGGTAGAAGAGGAGGATCGAGAGCGTGGAGAGGGCTAGGAGGATTGTGAAGCGCTTGAGGGGGGGCATAGTATGGGAGATGGGAGCTCGTGGTTGACCAGCCACTAGAAAGTAGAGGCGAAAAGTGGGAGGGCAAGCGAAAAATCCCAAAACGGCAATTATTAATAATCAAGAATAAATACACCAATAGCTAATTCTCAAACATATTTAAAATATTGAGATGTTTAGAATATTTACTAAATACCAAAAAAAAAAAAATTTTGCTTCTCCACCGAACCCTAAACAATAGAATTTCCAAACACCCACCAACAAAAAAAGAGATGCAATAGTGGTAAAGATTAAATAAGGATGCAGTTCATGACGCCGAGGAACACATATCTTTTAATGGGTCTCCTTACAGTCCAATAGACGCAGGTAGAGGCAATAAGGCTAGAGGGGGGATATATTTGACGCCACGAAATATTTCTGTATACTATGATGCCCGAGATAAAGAGTAAAGGCTCTGATAATTACTTGTTGCGTTTGTTGCACGGGTTTTTGGTAGTTTGTTGGTCGGTCGCAAAGCCCCTCGGTCGGAGACTCATAGAGTCTTGAGATCTCTGGCACGGTCCTGGAGAGAAAAAAGCGCCTACGGGCGAGCTCCGGGCCCGATACACGGCACCGGCATGGGTTCTGAGGAGTCCTGATCTGGGTTGCGGCTGGGCATAGATAGATTTCAGTTCATATAATTACTCGCTCTCTCATACGTGGGACTCTATCCCCGGCAATCACCCGAGCGCCATGTTCCCACCGTCCGGCTTCGCGCCGGGGGTCCGACGGGACCTAGCTTCTAAAGCACTCTGATACCTCTTCCGCCCCCTCCTTCCCGCAAACTTCCACCTCTCTACTAAATCCGCCGGGACACCCTTGTTTTTCCCTGCTTTCCCATCCTTACACCCATAAGCTCTCACCGTCGTCCCTCCCTGTGGCAACAACAGCACATACCTCCCATCCCCCTTCCCCCTCAGCATTCCCCGTAACATCTCTAGCAGCCTCGAAAGCTTCCTAATTTCCTCGCTGTGCCCTTCCTCCCACTTAGTGAGCTCGCCCTCTAGAGCCATGTCTGTCACGGAAACAGAGGAGAAGATGCCGTCAGTGTCGTATTGACCCGCACAGAGGATGGGGGTCTGGGAGAACCAGAGTTGGGCCATGTTGCGAGAGGTCGAGAGCTTCTTTCCGAGAGGGCCTGTTTTTATTTCAATAATGCGAGAGGAGGGAGTGAGAGTGCCACGGGAGATGATGGTATAGTCGGTGGGTGTTACCAACTTTCCCCTGTAGGGCTGTTTAGACCTGGTTGGAATCCTCCCATCCGCACTCTGTTGCTGACCGCCCTCCCCTATGCAGCCATCAACTTCATACCTCATGACGACCCGCACCCCTCCAAGCGTATATCCTACAGCTCGGTTATGCGTCAAAGACCCCGTCATCCCCGCAGGGGTCTTCGTCCACGCCTTCTCAAATTCCCTCCCATACCCCACAAACCCCTTTGTAAAACCGACCGCTCTATGTGTCCATGTATAGAATAGGATCGTGGACCCGACGACTTCGGCATCTATGCGAAATTCTTGCTTGCTGCCTTGGACAAAATCGAGGAGGAGGCGGAGGTTGCGTCGGTCAGTTATGAGGTCAACGTCAGAGAGGCTGAAGGTGGGGTCTGTGACTAGGAGGGCTCGGAGGAGGGGTTCGAGGGGGCATTTGGGGAAGACGTGGCGGGATGGATCGATGAAGTGACGACCAGCGTCGGGTTTTATCCGCGTCGGAAGATCTCGAGGTGTCCAGACTGAGGGAGACCCTAGAATTGTCCATCTCATGAGCTTCTGGACTTGATATAACTCCCGGAAATGCGGGTGCTGCACTCACCACTCACCTGGGACAATAATTGTTCTCCTATTTTTCTGCATGAGATTATACGACGTAAGCGTCGTTAGACCTTCCAGCGAGGCAGAGGCGTCCGGGCTCGCTTCAATAGAATCGAGAGGTATCTCGCCCAAAATGCCCCCGAGTCCCTTGAAGAGCGGCTTCGTCGCCATCTTGGACTATGTTTAAAACACTCCTCCAGGGAGGTATTCCGGTCGGTTTGGTATGTCGACGAAGTGGGGAGGTTGCCGCTAGGCCACGCGCACACTGCCGAGCGGTCGACAGTTCATCAGAGCCGGAGGTGGTAATATCCGGAGTAGATAGGTTGATCTTTCAATGGGTCTCAAATCGCTTACCTAAGCCTATATCCAAGGATGCTTAATCAGGCGTATATTGTAGCACTAGCAATCTCGCAGTATAAGAATGAGTCCATTGCCCCGACCATATTCTTGCAGCGCGACTCGACTGTAATACATACATGATAGCGAACATGGAGGGAGAGGAACAACCGGTTATCGCAGACTTCACGAGGAAACTGCCAAAGATAGAGGTAATCGCACCCAGCTGCAAATTAAATAAACTAATTTCCATTTTACCATGTAGCTTCACGCACACTTAACGGGGAGTATAACGCGAGAATGTCTGCGTGAGATATGGCTCCAGCGAAAGACGGATGAGCCAGGCTTCAACCTAGAGGATCCACTGGTTACATTTGCGGAGGTGGAAGAGAAGGGATGGGATGTTAGCACGTATGGAAGTTTATTATTCGCTTACTCTTCTTGCGAGGCCTTAGAGAAGCAGAGGCGGTGGGAGAGGAACAGGCCTACCGGATGCACTTCCCACCAATCCGAGAGGGAGCTAATTTCCCTCTCCTACCTTGCAGCTTCTTTCCCCTATTCTCAGCCTATATCTACGGCCTCATAACTTCTCTCCCCACCCTCCGCCATACCACAACCTCCGTCCTCCATTCATTCCACTCTGATGGCGTCATCTACCTCGAGCTCCGTACAACACCCCGCACTCTTTCCCCCTCTCCCAACACCACGATCCCGAAGGAAACTTACATCTCCACCATCCTCTCTTGTATCCGTGACTTCAACAATGGCCAACTGGGTGCAGACATGAAAGTTTGTCTAATCCTCTCAGTAGACAGGAAAAACACGGCAGAGGAAGCGATGGAAGTTGTAAGCCTAGCTCTCAAATTTCAGCACCAGGGTGTTGTGGGAGTGGATCTCTGTGGTGACCCCTCAAAACCCTGCGACGTCTCTATCTTCCATCCTGCGTTCGCCAGAGCAAAAGCTCATGGCCTCGGAATAACGCTCCATTTTGCAGAGACCCCTGTGTCGGCGTGCGAAGAGGAAATGAGATTGCTATTAGACTTTGAGCCGGATAGGTTGGGCCATGTGATTTGCGTCCCGGAGGAGTTTAGGAGGGAGATCCTACGAAGGGAGATGGCCGTGGAGTTATGTTTGAGTTGTAATGTCAAGGCAGGATTGACGAAGGGTGGATTTGCGGGGCATCACTTTAAAGATTGGAAGGAGAGTGGAGGGAGGGTTGTACTGTGTGTAAGTGAAGCTGCTAAATCTAGAGTTGTGAGGGACCAGAGTTCTTTGCTGATGGCGACGCTTCATATCCTTAGACAGACGACGTAGGCATCTTCACCAGCCCCCTCTCAAACGAATACCTTATAGCAGCACAGTTCTTCCATCTCTCCCGCTACGAACTCCTAGACCTCTGTAGAGGCGCTATCGACGCTATTTTTGGTGATGCTAGAGAGAAAGAGAGGTTAAGGAGGTGTTTGGCATTCATGAGGGATTAAGGGATTTAGGTTAGACGTAGCGACAAGTAGCGAGAGATTCCAGGTGTCCGGGAATCGTATTCTAGAGCATAACAAATATCATGTCGAGGACTTGACCTTACCCAGAACGGAGAAATCAGCCGCTGCGGCCCCTCAGGCTTGCCCTCGCCTCCCTTCATTCGTCAATAGCAACTTATCCAAGAGTCCTTGCTCTCTTCCGACATCTACTACGTAATCAGAACGCAATGGAGATGACTCAATCAAAGCCCGGAAAACCCCTCATTCTTTTCCCCCTCATTCCTCGTTCAGAGCAATCAGAACGAGGCCAAGATACGCGGGTGGGAAAAAAGAAATAGGGCAAGGGCTTGTATGGAGGCTTGGGACGGGCCAAGAGAACGCCGCAGGATTAGGCTACGTCATAAACGTGCCCACTTGCACCTGACCACGCGTTCTCCTCGCGTCGGGAAACACGTTCCCCCGACCGCCATCGTGGCTCCGCAGGACAACTTCGCGAATTGGGTTCGGACGCAACAGTTCCCATAGAGAGAGATCGGGTCGGAGGAATGCATCGGGAGGATAAGGGAGGGGGTGAGTCATTTATGGGGGGATTTGCTCTTTCGCTTTTATTTGGTTCCCGCAATTGATGTTTAGACCGATTGGCATCTCAACCCCGCTGTTGGAGGATAAAAGAGGGGAAGCTCCCCCCCTTCTCTTTCATCACCGCCCTCAGCGCCTCCACTCCCGAAACCAATTCCCAGATACGAACATCTATCGATAAACCTCAAACCAACCAAATAGTTAACAAGCGTTCCAACGAGCCACCCCCCAAAAATAACAATGTCCACCGACTACGACCACACCGTCTTCGAAAAGGTAAGCCTCCTCCTTGTTTTCACCCCCACCCTCTAACTTCCAAACAGATCGGTTGTATCTGCTGGGTTGAAATTCCCGCCACCTCCATCGAACGAGCAAAAACGTTCTACAGTACGCTCTTCGGCTGGGAATTCTCCAAACCCAGCGACATGGGGCTGCCGGCCAAACCCGAAGGGGAAGACTACGCCATCTTCCACAAGAAAGGCACAAGCCTACATGGTGGGGTCTCGCTCGTCAAAGATAGGAGTTTGATTGTGAGCCCGAAGGGACTGGAGGACATAGCTGTCAGAGTTACCATGTCAGTTGAGGAGGTAAGCAAGGCACTTGAGGATATAGTCAAGGCCGGAGGGGAAATCATTAAGTTAGTTAATATTTCACTTCTTTGTTTCAGTCCCCCGGAATGGTTATCTTGACTGACATATATAAAAATATATAAAGAGAGAAAACTGAAATCGGCGGCAACATGGGATTTACTGGTCTTTTCCGCGATACAGAGGGAAACATCAATGGCGTATGGTCGCAGACTTAGCGCAGTTGGGATTTCTGTATTCCCCCTAACAAGACAAGGTATTTATCATCGCCAAAGTTACCCGCGATACAACACGCTCCCTTAACGTCAACTTGCTAGTTTTTCTATTTTGCGCACGGCAATTTTTTATTTTTATTTTTTGTCACGTCACCTACCTATCCGTCTTTCCTATCCCGCCCTTGCGACTACAGCCGAGTCGCGCTACAAGAACATGGTCGGGACAATGGACTCTATTCTTATAACGCGAGACTCTTACCATGCCAGTTTTCTTTAAAATTAACCTAACCAATAAAATGATATTGTCTCTCTCTACCCATTCTAGAAGAATCTGACCCGCGCACCGAAAAAAAATAAAAATAAAAAATAAAAAATAAAAAATAAAAAATAAAAAAAAAAACTCTCATCCCACGCCGAAAACAACGTAGAAAAACAAAGCATGTATGTATATAGTACAGTCGAGTTGCGCTACAAGAGGAAAATCTTGCAATAGGAAAATTTGGTAGTGCAGAAAAAGACCAGGTAGGCAGGCAGGCAGGGGTGGGCTTTTTTCTTTTTTTTTTGTTTTTTTTTTTCCGGCTTTGTGTGTAATTTTTGTTATGGTTCGGCCAAGATTTTGGCTGGTTATGGTTTTGGTTTTTGGTTTTTGGTGGTGGTGGTGGTGGCTGTTCTCTTCCCCCCTTGCCGCCTGCAATTTTATTGATTTTTATTGATTTTTCTTATCCAGTTCATCCCCTGCTTGGACTAGCCGCTTCCGGCGAATGGAGGAGGCGAAACTGGGTAGCCGAAGTGAGTGACTCGGACCCACTGCAGTTAAGCCTTTCTTCTGACTCAGGGGGGACACACACAGTAGTTGGCTGTTGTTTGTTCCTGGCAAACTCCTCGGCCCCTTGGCGATGGAGGCTGTGTGTGTGTGTGTGTGTGTGTGTTAACCCGTGTTTGCCTCTCCCCACCACTCATAGCCCGTATTTCGCTCCAGATCCAAAAACCCAGCCACGCGGGCGGGGTCTGCATTGAGCCAATCCAAAAATACAAATTCGATAGTCTAACTCTATTTCTTTGCTGGGGGTTTTGGTTGTAAGCACGGCGAAATAGTCCCTCCACCTTCTTCTTCTTCTTCTTCTATCTCCTTCTCCACACAAACCTGCGCTCTTTTCATTCCTTCAACTCGCTCGTTTTTTTTTTTATTTCGCTCTTTCATCTCTGGGGCCGATCAAAGGGCTCAAAGTCGGTAGGCAGGGATTTATTTCCCACGCGTTTGGAAAGGCTGTCTCTTACGAAGCGGAGGTTGCACACTTCGCAGTCTGTGGTTCTGTCGCTCGCTGAAAGTATCTCTCTGGTCGCAGTCGGTCGTTTCGGTCATTTTCCTCACCATCAACACGCTCGCTTGGATCTTCGGCTCTTCGAAGGCGATGGTGATGGGTGGACTTCGGTGGTGGAATGTCGCGCTGTTGGTACTGTCGACTATCGGTGGTGTTATCGCGATGGATGTGACGATGGATCGCCGTCCGAGAATGGGTACGGTGCCTCTGCAGCGTCTCAGATGAAATGCAAAGCTGACGTCCCGCTGCTACCTCTAGCTCCTCGGCAGTACCTCAATTCTACCGGCACCGCTACCGGAGGTGTCATCGCGACCATCACACAAGCGCCAAATTTCGACTTCTCCTTCCTCCCTTCTAAGCTCGCAAGATGGATCCTAGACAACCATTACTACTCCATTGACTGGGAGCACGTCCGTGTTGCCAACAACTCCATTCTCTTCAATGGGGCGCCCCCGCCTCAGACTACCTGGAGTGTGAATGGCAGCTGCATGACGTGGTGGGACTTACCTACGGGCCTCTCAGAGGCTCTGAACGATACTGATGGGGACGCCATATGGGAGACTATTGTCGTCAACGCCCCTAAGCCCCTCTTCTGTACGTCGACGCTGGCATCATTCGCGCTGGCTAGGCTCAGACGTAATGCGCTATTGGATTGGTTGGCTGCACGGGATCTCTCGCTCCAGATACGCACTGCTACGGGAGGATCAGCCGTCACAAAGACAACGGTCTCATACCTGCCGCAAGATCAGAAGCCAATCTATCAAGACACTAGCAAGGTCCATGCCGATCCAGAGCCCCTCCCGACGATCGACTACAGCGATCCAAAACCCAAGGATCCAAGTCCCGGGGCTACTCCTATCAATCCTGAACCTGCTCCCAGCTCTCCCCCGAACCCTGAGCCGCAGAACAAAGGCAATGCTGCCCAGGCTATTGATACCGCAATAGCTCAAGCCATTGCCAACCTTTTCCCCGATCCGAATCAACCTCCCTCACCGCAAAAAAACCCGGCGCCACCAAACACGGCAGGCATTGGCGCTCTTATTGCCTCGGCCTTTGGTAACACGCCTAGTGGGAATCAAGATAATTCTGCACCTCTGCCTCAGCAAGGGCAGATCAATGGCGTTTCATATTCTGTTGGTCCTAACGGGATAGTCATATCAGGAGTCACCTACCCGACCACCGTCCCCACATCCATTGCCCTACCAAACGGCCAAACACTGGTCATTGGCGCTAGCGGACTTGTCCAGATTGGTGGTGTTACCGTACCGATGGTAGTAGGATCGTCAGCCTGGTCCGGGACCGTCAACGGCATTAGCTACGCGATCAACCCCGACGGCACGATAATCATCAATGGCCAGACCTTCAACATTGCAACGCCTACCTCCATCGCGATGCCCGACGGGAAGATTATTACCATCGGGCCCAATGGAATCTCCTTTGGTGGAACGGTTATACCCTTCCCTCCAGATCTCCTCGCGGCGCTACCCACGGCCATGACCATCTCTGGTATTACTTTTTCCGTCGGCCCCGGCTCCGTGGTCATCGACGGGAAGACCTATACCTTCGCCCCTGGAGCGACTGGCACAACATTGGTCATAGACGGGAAGACCATTTCCATCGGTCCAAATGGCGTTGGTTTCCCTTCTACGACGGTCCCACTGACTCATCACCCGACCTCGACGGGCGCAACGACAAAACATACCTCTTCAACAAGCACAGCATCGAAAACATCAAAAACTACAACAAAGACTACAACAAAGTCAAGTGGAACCAGCACGGCTCCATCCCCTGCGAAGACTACGTCGAAGAAGGGCAATGCTGTAGGATTTAAGGAGCTGTTGGGGTCCGTTATTGCGTTGGAGTTATTGGCAATATTCGCCATATCGCTCTTGTGATCTGGTGGGACAGGTGACGGTTGCTAACGCTGCTCCGGAGAGGGTATTCGGATAGCTGGCTAGCTCGTCCGTTCAGGTTGACAAACTGCTCGCCCGCTTCCGGGTCACGTTGAGTCTCATAAAAATTGAAACAACGAGACGCCCAGAAAGAAAATTGAAGGCTTCACAATCGATGACCTCACACACACGCCTCCGATTCGAAACCGACCATCCCAGACCGTCTTTGTGGCCCCCCTCACTAGTCATGTCTCTCATGACCCGCTACCCAGCAAAGCGAACGCTGATGTCACGCATTATTGACATTAAACATTTCTGGGTTTTTTTTTGGGGGATTTTTAGAGCGAGCAGTTTTTTGATGATGGCAAAGCGAAATGAATTTCTGGTCCTTCATTTCCCTCTCTCTCTCTTTGCTTGGATGCATTATTGTAATTAAATACATTGGAAGTCCTCAGCCGACGGGGGGAGGGTCGAAATGGCAAATTATCCATTCCCCCAAATAGAGAATATAAAGAGCGGAATCTAACGAAACGTTGATATAAGCGTCTTGATGTAGTAGAATACCGACCTACCCATCCTACCCGCTGAATAGCGTATTTCGACCGTATTGAGGCATCGTAGATATGATATATATATCTCGTCCCATCCATCCCATCCCATCCCACCCCATCCTTTTTTTATTTTATTTATTCCTTATATTTTTTTATTTTTTTTTGATTCGATGATGTCTTATAGTAATTATCGCGTTATAAGAACATGAATCCGCCAATCCCAGGCTCTCACTACAAGAACATATAAGAACATATAAGAACATACAAGAATAATCGCGCTACAAGGACATATAAGAACATACAAGAGTAATCGCGCTACAAGGACATATAAGAACATACAAGAATAATCGCGCTACAAGGACATATAAGAACATACAAGAACAACCGCGCTACAAGAACAGAGTCCACTTGCCCCGCCCCGACTATGTTTCCTTGCAGCGCGACTCGACTCGACTCGACTCGACTCGATTCGGCTGTATATGTATGTGTGTGTGCGTATGTGTATATGTGTATGTATATGTGTATGTATGTAATGGAATGGAATGGAGAGAGTAAAGCTTAAGACAGTAAAAGGTAAAATCTAAGATGGGATGGATATAATAGGGTAAAAAGTCAAGACCAGGATATGATATAATGGGGTAGAAAGTCAAGACCAGGATATGATATAATGGGGTAGAAAGTAAAAGACTAGGATATGATGGAATGAAATGAGAAAAGAAATATTGAAATTGAAATGTTAAAAGTGAATTATGATGGAGGAAAAATTCGTGAAATAAAAAATTTGAAATGATAAATAAAATCAAAAATGAAAATAACAAAATAGAAAATAAAAAAAACTGTTACTTACTA
Organism: Geoglossum glabrum; assembly: GCA_021527465.2. Classification (NCBI taxonomy): domain Eukaryota; kingdom Fungi; phylum Ascomycota; class Geoglossomycetes; order Geoglossales; family Geoglossaceae; genus Geoglossum; species Geoglossum glabrum. The sequence continues at coordinate 8,615 of JAJDFE020000346.1, read as the reverse complement.
GCCCTCCCATGTAAGACCGTAGCGTGGATCTTAGGGCTTAGCTAGTAGTGTGACGGCTTATAGACGATGGAGGCTCTTCGGCGTAGAGTCATCATAAAGTATTCTTAGAGACAATGTAACGAAGTTGGATCAGCAGAAGTACTTTCGATTCTGTAATGTAGTAGAAGAACTAATCGCTGCCTATTCTACTATGGGCAGCGGACTGCTTAAATACATGGTTCAGCCGGCTCCCCGACGGCTACTTCGTTCTCTAACCTGACTCCCATTATCTTAACTCTTTCTATTACTGGCGATGTTGTCTGCTACTGACGATATTATTAGATTAGTATCTACTGCTTTCAGAAGTCGCTCTTCTGGCATACCGCTTTCGTAGTGACATCTTTGTCAATAAACATAGGAAGCTATTTCCATTGTTTGCTCGATAAGTTGTATATAGTTGCAGATGTTACTTGCTTATGAATTATATCATCTTTGTGGAGGTCTAATATTGTTGCACCATCTGGCAGTTGGAAGCAGTTTGGGAAGTCCAACGCGGTTATAGGCCTCCTTTGTGGGAGTATCATTACTAGTGCATTATATAGGTATTGCTTGCAGCTACTTGCATATGAATCATATCATCATTATGGAGATATGATATTGTTGTATTGTCTGGCAGCTGAAAGCGATTTAAGTAGTCTAATATGACTACAAGCCTTCTTTATGAGAGCCTCATTAATAGTACCTTATAGAAAAGTTGTAAACTATATAATGAACTCATGAGACTTGCATGAAAGCTTGCAAACTAGGTTGAACTATATTTGTAATATTCATAGTTGTTGGAATACCATCGCAGCCACAGGAGCCATAGTATGCTTGATGAGAGCGTGCAGCCGCGGGCTCCTGCGGGTCCGTGTACTCGTCACATGACCCACAATGAGTATCCTCTATTTGTATGTAGCGCATAGAGTCAAGAGAGAAGATGGAACTAAGCAATCACCATAGTACCTACCTTTCATTACGCACAGCCACCTAATACTTCCTACAATGGTAGTAATTGATCCTTCTATTTATCAGTCTTACAAAAAGCTCCAGGCAATTATTTTGAAAGCATGGAAAGCTATTGATAATCAGAAGATATTGGAACTTGTATTGGGAGACAGTATGTATAAGAGATGTCAGGCAGTAATTGATGCAAAGGGGGGAAACACCAAGTTTTAAAAGCAGCATTAGAGAAAATTTTTTTTTTAGCTTTCGTGGCGCACGGGAACACTTAATAGGGCGAACAGGTTGTAGACCAGTAGAGGATGCGACCGGTAGAACTAGAGGGTGGGCAGAGACTTTTTTTTGTCCGCCAATAAAAATTGAAAACGCCCGTGCCCCCCAAGTACAAAGGCAGCAGCTAAAAGTCTTGACCCACCTTACTTAAGCAAAGCCTCGCTAGGGTGAGTCGAAGACTTTTGGCTGCTGCCTCTGTATTGGTACGGAAAAAAAATTTACGAGTCTCGCTGAGCCGTGGCCACTTCTAGTGCCTGTGCCTGTGCCTGGTTTGGTCGGTGGGGAAATTGCGGTTGTACCCCCCAAGTACTCCGCGCTGACACTGTATCCCGTCCGCCGCAGAAAAGTGTCCTTCAACCAATCCCAGGCCGAGAACAAGCCACACGGCAACACTTAATACCGCAGATACGTTGTAAGTACATAACGTCCATGTCACTAGTCCTCTCTGAGCACAACTCAACACTGCGAAAAGCCGCCACCCGAAACCTTATACGGATGTTAAGCTTTGTCATTCAACGAACCATGCTTCGCACCCACGAGACCGGGAGCAGCCATGGCGACAGGTACGATCTGGCCATCCCACCCTTAACGGCGTTGTACGCATTCTACCCTTGTCGTTTCCCCCAGATTAACTGCAGGTATCTTGTTGCCGACATATTGTTCATGGTGAGCAGGATGTATTCTGTCTAGAGTATCGTACAAGTACAAGTATAGCGCATGCACGACGGGCTGAAGCGCCAGACGATAGTAAGCACTATAAAAATGGGGGGCCAATGAGCCTGAACAAACCACCATAAGCCCAGACTTCATGCCCGCTTCCCCCAGTCTAAAATCGCCCATCACATCATCCAATGTGCAACTACACCCTATTACATTCGCCGGAAACGGTCGCAGTGGATTCATGAGCCCGGGGGGGGGGGGGGGGCAAAGAGGGGGTAACGATCATCGATCGGGCTGCGACCGAGCGTCTGGCCGCGCGACTTTTTCATCCCGCATGGAGACTCTGGTCGTTTTGTGGCGTTTTTGCTGGTGATTGGCCGCCCGCGCGGCTTGGCTTGTGCCATCGGCGATGGGGCGTTATGGATGAAAGAAACGCTGTGCAGGCTGCCTCCCCCTTAGAAGCTAGTCGTCTGTCATATGCTTTCCCCATGTCCCCTTCGACCGGCCGACCGATGAACGTGGCGAGACGCTTCTCTTCTGTATTCCGTTTGTGGCATTGTGAATCGCGGGTTCTCGCGTGAGTTTGTTATTGTGGCCGGTCGGTCGGTCGTGTGTCAGTAGGTGCGTCTCCTCTTGCACGAGTGAATTGTTCTATTTCTCCCGAGTCCTTAACAGAGAGGTTACTGACCCGCACTGGTGGTATTGGTTTGCAGGTCGGTAGAGATGACGGCGAAGCTACTTCCGGCTACTCTGCGGTCAAGAGATGTGAGATGGGTAGATGTCCGTACACCGCTGATATCTGTGCTTTTCAATGGGTCTGGTATTGATTCGAATTGGGACTATAATAGGGCCTTCGCGGCGTCGCGTCGATGATGGTCATTGGCAGCCATCTTGTCCTTTGTTTCGCTCGTTCATACGTATTCCCGACACCTGGCCCTGGTGTTTCTCCGAACATCTTCCAGCTCCCCATTATTCGTCTTCCAACCCAAGGCTTATCGTGGGTGCTCCTCTTCGTGACGCTATCGTCGTACGCAGCCGCATTGAAGCCTATCAAGCTGTCGAGATCTGGGAAGGCTGGAGAAGCGTTATCGAGCCTTGCTAGTAGCTCCTTCCGCCGAACCGGCCGGCTGTTTCTTCCTTCACTAGCAGCGACTGTCTTGAGCTGGTTCCTCTGCCAACTGGGTGCATACGAGATCGGGAGGTCTTCTGATGCGTGGTGGGTGACGGAAACGAGCCGGGAACCCAGCCGTTCGTGGATCGCTGCCTTCCGGGACCTGATTAACTGCGTCATTGAAACCTGGACTATCGGAAATAATTCCTATGACCAGCCGCAATGGACCCTGCCGGTAATATTCCAGGCTTCTATGTTGACCTATACGCTGCTGCTGGCTACTGTCCATGCCCAATCGAAACACCGTATGCTCATATCGCTTGGGTTCTACATGTATAGTTGGAAATGTGGACAATGTAAGTCCCTCCCTCTGTTTCTGGTAAGGATAGATAAGTATGCTAATAGCTGTAGACCTTACCGGTATCAATGTAGCCGCTGGCGTCCTTCTAGCCGAACTCTCACAGCATCCCATCACACAACAAATCTCCTCCAGCCGCTCTTTACCTAGCAGAATAATACCAATTCTATTGTTCATTACGGGCCTTTACTTCTGCTCATTTCCAGATCACCACCCCGACTGGAGCCCCTACTTCTCGCCACTGTTACGGTTTGGGATGAACCATTTCCCGTCGAGTGCATATGTTTTTCGCTTCTATAACGGTCTCGGGGCGCATCTGGTTGTTTTAGGGATCGTCTTCTCGACACCGCTTATGCGAGCCTTGTCGCACCCGTCATTTCTTTTCCTTGGTTGCATCAGCTTCCCGCTCTATCTCCTCCAGGGGCCTACCATCCGGAGTATTTTGAGCTGGGTCCTGTACGGCTTTGCAAGCCCGGAGCTACAGACGGAATATCTAGAGGGTGGTGGTGTCATTGTTAAACCTGTACGACCGGCCCCAGGGTCTTTGGTTGTGTCTGTCGTCCTCGTGTTCTACTTTTGTTTTCTGTTTTGGGTTTCACATCTCTGGATTGTATACCTGGAACCAAATTTCGCCCGGGCCACACAGCAAATGGAAGTGTATGTGTTTGGCCAGCGGGGTGACTTGCTTACGAATGGCGACTTTGCGAAGCCCAAGCCTGGTGGCATTGACAAGTCGGATGGCCACCTACTGCCGAAGTAGGGTGTCGTTGGCGGATACAACGCCGGAGAATCGAGCGACGAGTGGAAAGGGTCTTGCATTAGATCGGGGTCTGCTTTTCGCTTTTCATTTTTTTTTTTTTTTTGGTTTTGAGCCAAATGCACCACGACCGGAGGATTTTGGATAGACAAATTGTACTTAGGTCCCGCATTGTAATTTATTTTACCTCGTCCTATTCCATTGGAAATTACGGGCAGAAAAACTTCTCAATCCCCTCCATTAGTATCGTGTCGGGGGTTCTCTAACCTCCCCTTCCACCCCCGCTCCTATCCTGACTCTCGGAATTATTGAGAGAAACTGCCGAACTGACCCCCACAAGACTGCTTGATGCCTCAGCCACATCTTTTTCCCGGAGCTAGTCACGAGAACGAATAACGAGAGTCATTTTAGAAGTTGTCGAGATGACAGTAGGGAGCAATTGTTTGTGGCCAACCACAAAGACAATTCTAGATACGGATGGCAAAAACGATACTGAGGGGAGAAGGTACTCCAGCTCGGAGCGCTCATCTATTAAATGTCTGAACTGCCTCAGGAGTGGACTTCCCGTCTGTTTGTCCTGACAACGGTATGTCGAGCTATCATGTTGGGCATGGAGTTTTGACTAGACGATTGAGAATTGCCGGCGCAATAGTTTAACATTACCTGGGCAAGGCCTGATAGCGCATGGAGTTCCGCAAGGCAGTCGGACGCCCGAAAGCAAGCACCAAAGACACCTGGAAACGCCCTGGGGGATAGCGGAGGCAAAGCCGGAAGCCGAAGCCGATGTATAAGAAAAAAAAAAAAAGATAGATATCTAGCTTCGTCTAATAGATATAGCTAGCTCTGCGACAAAAATAAAAATAAAAAAAACACGTTACATACACAACAGGAGGCACGGAAAGAAAAAAGAGAGATTAGACACCCAGCCCTGTCCAAAAGGACACAACTCCGCAATACATGAGGTGAAATAGAAATAAATAAAACGCGCGACATCACCACACTCTAAAAAAAAAAAAAAACGGTATACCTCCCCCCACAAAAAAAAAAGACATCCATCTAGCCCCATCCAAAAAGATACAGCTCTGTAATACATAGAGTAAAATAAAAATAAATAAATAAACAAATACAAACACTAAAACCGCCGCTCATCCCGTTCTCTCTCTCACTTTCTTAAAAAAAATTAAATAAATAAATAGGTAAATAACCACCGATGCCGCTGCTTGTCCTGTGCCTTTTCCCCCCTTCAAAAAAATAAATAAACAAAACACTAACACCCACCACCACTCATCCCCGTCCTCCCCCTCAAAAAAAAATAAATAAATAAATAGATAAATAAACCACCACCACCACCCTCTCTCCCCCCTTCTCCCAAAAAGATAAAAAAAAAATAAAATAAAATAAAATAAAATAAAATAAATAAACCACCCCAACCCCACCCTCACTTAAAAACAAACTGGATAAATTTTTTTTTTTTCAAAACCCAAAGAGAAAGTTAAAAGCTGGATATCAATAACGATAGTGATTAATTGTTGCGATTTAGCTTAAATTGGTGTGATTTAATACATATATATGTGTTTTTATACCCTACTAAGATTTTTTGCTGGGACGGGAATAACTATTTACTCAACAAGTCTTTCAGTTTTTTCACTGTATTTTAGTTTTGTTCTATCTCAGCTTTTTAACCTATTCCCTCATCCCGACTCTTAGTTTATTATTTTATTCCAATTCTTTAATTTTACCGGCTCTATTACGCGCCACACAAGCAAAATATCAAGCCACCTAACCGCGAAAAAAAAAAAAAAAAAAAAACCCTTTTCGTTTTTTTTATTTTTATTTTGTTTGTTCCTTCCCCCCCCCGCACTGCTGTTGGGCGAAAAAAGGGAGGGCTAGAAATAAATAAATAGATAAATAAAAGTAAGGGAAAAAATTAAAAAAAAAAAAAAGGTGGAATGCAGTACAAGTCGAGTCGAGATGCAGGAATCTCGCGTTCTAAGAATTATCGCGTTATAAGAATATGAATAGGTGGCTCCACCCCGATCCTGGGCTCTTACTATAGGAATATATAAGAATAATCGCGCTAGAAGAATCGACCATATTCTTGCAGCGCGACTCGCCTGTACGTGCACCTTCAACCAGCACAGCCGGTGGTGTTATCTCCAACACCCCACCACACCCTCACTCCGCTACCCCCACCACACCACACCCTCAATGTCCAACACCACTCCACCACAGCCTCAATACCCACCACACCACCACACCACACCCCAATCACCCAATACCCAACACCCCCTCCCTCCCCCCCCAGAAAAAAAAAAAAAAAAAGTCTCCAGCCCCCCCCCCCCCCCCCTTCCGCCACCACCACCACCGCGCCAAGAAGCGCCGTATCCAGACACCTCCTAGACTCCCGAGGAGCCTGGGCGGAGCTCTACCAGGGCGGGGGAAAACCACCAGTAGTAGCAGCTGTAATTTGCAGTTCGGTGGCATGCGGGGGAGGTTGGGGGGGCCCGGGGAGCAGCGCCGGATTTTGTTTATTTGTTTGTTTGTTTGTCTTTTTTTTGTTTGCTGGTAGCTGGGGGATTGTACGTGCTGGTGGGGTGGGGTTGGATGGGGTGTGTGTGGAGTAATGAATGGTGGGAATAAATGCTTGGTGTTGGGGGGTTTGAATAAATGTGCGGAATAATAGCGATAATAATAATAATAATAATAATAATGATGATAATTATTGCAGGTTGGATGTGTATGTTCTTTGTATTTTCTTTATTTATTTGTACAATTTTTTGTGGGATAGATAAGGGGTATGTCGAACAGTTCTGTGGGATAGATAAAAGGGTATGTCGAACTGTGTGTACATGTAAAATATACAAGACATTAGATCAAAAATGAATCTTGAGTACAAAAAAAAAAAACGTGGTACGTATTGTTCGACTAACCCCTCCCTTCCCCTAGATAATGTCGTTATAAAAAAATAAAAAAAAAAAGGAATTTTGAGTCTAAACAAAAAAAAAAAGAATAAACATAAACATAAAATGAAAAAAAAGGAAGAAATAGTATCATCATCAGGACGGCGTAATAGTTACAATATCTCGTATCACACGCTTTTTGGTACAGCCAACGAGTAAATAGCTGGGAAGAAATGGGAACCTCCCTCGCCCGCTCCTGACCTGGCTTGCTAATACCCGCAAGCTAATACCCCAAGTTAACACCCCGAGTTAACACCCCAAGCGAAATACCCAGTGCTAAAACACCTTTTCTCCCCTTGGTAGCCTCCACGCAAGCGTCGCGCTCCCGGCCGCAGACAGACTCGCTAGCCATGCAATACTGGCGTACACAGTCAGCGCCTTTCCCTGAACCCATGGCTCGTGACTGGAGCCTGGCTTGTAGCCCTGTATCGCCGCGAAGACGCCGTTGTCCGGCTGAGACTGGATCAAACCAATGACGCCATAGAACTGAGCCAGGACGTAAAGAATGGCGCCCGCAATGAACGAGATGATTAGGGACAGGTTGATGTAAGGAGTGAAGAGAGAGATTTTGTCGTGGGACGGGTGGTATTGATAACGCGGACGGGTTCCGGCCAGGAATGCGCTGCCACTCTCGCTCTTGACAGACCCAGTCGTGAGTGCCACGGCTGCGGACGCCATAATCAAGGTCAGCAGCACCCCTATCCCGATAAACGCCGTGCTCGCAATGGCCAGGCTCCCCGCGTAATGCAGTTGCTGGCACAACCTCGCATCGCCCGACTGAGCCAAACTGCTATTCCCCATTGTAACGGCCGATTCGCAGCTGGTCTGATTGAAGCCGAAAGCGCGGAAGCGCAAGCAGCTGAAAGAGCCGGCGACATCGGTGGTGTTGGAGGCTGGGTCGGAGGAGAGAGGCGAGGGCCCGCATATTATAAAGGGAGACCGGTAGTTTGTGTAAATGGGCACGGCCCAGATTTGTTGTGGCACGAGTGGGTCGTAGACTCTCCGGAGGGCCCATTCGCGCGAGGTGGTGGAGAAGAGGGAGAAGATGAGAGCGAGAATGGCGAAGACTAGAGGCAGGAGAGAGGTGAGGGTCCTACTGAGACGGCCCATTGGTGGTTTCGGGATGGAGGAGGGGGAAGAAGAAAGAGAGAAGGGGAAGAAGAAGAAGAAGAAGAAGAGGAGGAGGAGGAGGAGGAGGAGGAGGAGGAGGAGGAGGAGGAGGCCGAGGCCGAGGACAAGGCCAGGGACCACTCTCTCTTGTTCTGCTGCTGCCGGGACGAGAGGAGAGAAGCGGAACAGGGACACCCACGTGACATGGGAATAAGGAAGATGGCAACGGACGAAACCCTGCCAAGCACTCTAGTTCCGACAAGCCCCTGACGGGAGATGATTCTATTTAGCGTATCCATCTAATTCCATTTCCTGTAGGAAGCGGGGGGCAAGCAAGCAAGCAAGCAAGCAAGCAAGCAAGCAAGCAAGCAAGCAAGCAAGCAAGCAAGCAAGCAAGCAAGCAAG